>CANXYC010987151.1:0-35485 GCA_948193065.1 Aleurites moluccanus
AGCTTTGCATTTTGGTCCTTAAATCTTCTGAAATTTATTCCGAAAGTTCTGTTAAGATTTTGATATCAGTGTAAAAAGGAAATATGCTTATTTTAATTTATCCTTAATTATAAAAATAGTTATGGAGTCATTCTGTAACTCCGACTGATCCATTTCCACAATTCATCTTGAATTACCCTTTATTTACCAAAATGTCATTCTTTACTTTTCAGTATTCCTAAATGATTTTCACTTCTTTCTTTTTAACAAAATTACACATAAATTATGATCACATTTTACCCCCAAGTCAACCTCAGAAATTCTTCTATTGACCGGACTGCTAATTTATCGGCAGTGTCCTGACACCGCCAGATTCCGAAAAAATATCAAATTTGCTTTCTAACTGTGTCTCTAAAATTATTCCCCATCAATTCATGACTAATGGATCACATACTGAGAATTTATTCATGCACGTGAGTTAGGAATTTGTAGGATATTACAAAATCAATAATTAAAAAAAAAAATATAAAATTATAGTATATTAATTAAAAAAGAAGCAAATACAGGAGGGATATTAGTAGTGGCTGGATATTTTTTTTTCTTACAAAAGTGTAAATAGGAAAGCAAATTCAACACGAATGGTCAAATTTACAGCACCAACACATACACGCACTTAACACTATCATAAAACACTACAATAACAACAACCCCATTTCCCCACTCTCACAAAATATTTTTTCTTCTCTACCTATAAACCATTTTTGTTGCCTTCTATCCAAATAGGAGACATATCATAACCGCCGCTAAACCCACACAAACCATCTTAACCTTGTTTTATTCTTTTGTTCCTCTCTCAATTTCTTTATACTAGCGTAAATCTTCTAGTTCAACATATGGTTCCAAATAAGGCAATCCTTGTCAATTTAACTATCTTGGACCGATGTTCTCCTACTTCAAACGGATAATTTCACTCCTTATCTCATTGATCACCGCTTTTGATCTTAGATTGACATTCTCATCATGACAATTAAAATAACGATAATATTTTTTTTTTCTCTTGCAACACATAAAATTAATATCAGAGTACCAAGTTAAGAACATAGAAATAAAATTTCAGAATATGCAATAATAAGGAAATAATATTCACTTCGTCCCAAAAATATAGTCATGTTTTCCTTTTTCGTCCGTTCCAAATTATAATTCACTTTATTTTTTTAGATGTTAGCTTAATAGGTAATTGTTAAATATATTATTTATTAATTCATATTGATATCATCGTATATATAATTACATTTTTACTTTTTCTATGTTAAAATTATAAATTTGATAGAATAATTTTTTAGTATTTTGATATAAGAGTTCTTTAAATTTATTGAATGATGGGCTATTGAAAGCAAGATTAATATTATGACAGTTAATTAAGGTGAATGATTTAATTATTACAAATATTAAAAAATAGTGTGTAATAGGAATACTTTAGACATAGGTATTAAAAAAAATAAAGTAATAAAATTAATATAATAAACTAAAAATAATTAAATTTATTAATCTACGCATAAATTGAAATATGATTATTTTTTTTTTAGACGGAGTGACTATGGCATTATCAGAATATAAAGGGACAAACAGGTAGTTAACCAAATTTATCTTACTTTCCATTTTTGGCAACAGTAAAACCTCATCCCTGAATTGACCTCACTCCACAAGACATATCGAGAAACTTTCAATCCACATTCGCAAAACATGTTTGGACCCTCATATTCATAATTGGGTCTATTGCTTCTTCACATTGTTACACTCGATATTACATGATGAGATGAGGTGGATGAACTCTCAGACATTTTCTTATTTTTGATTTTTTATGTAAAGAAAAATGTTGTTCTTCTGTAAGATTTAAGGATTTAGTAACTTGTCAGGGGAATTAAGGATTTGGAATTTTTATATAATGGTAAAACAATTATAATAAATATTATTATTATTTATTTCATTTGATTTTTAAATTTCAATTTTAGTATATCATTTAATTGATAAATATTAAAATGTATTACACGTGTTTCATTTGAGCAAAAAAAAAGGGGTTGAGGGGGGCTGCTGTGTTTTTTTACACAGCAGCCCCTCATGTGGCCAATTTTAGCTACTTAAAAAATTTTAAAAAAATTTAAAAAAAATTATATTTTGATAGTGTTTGATATAATGAATCTATTGATATATTTTTCATTCTAAACAAAAATCATTTGGACTGCTAAAAATGCATTAGAAATGCGTTAAATCTAGACCGTTAAATATAATATATAAAATTTCTAATGCATTTTTAGCAGTCCAAATGATTTTTGTTTAGAATGAAAAATACATTAATAGATTCATTGTATCAAATACTATCAAAATATAATTTTTTAAAATTTTTTAAAATTTTTTTAAGTAGCTAAAATTGACCACATGAGGGGGCTGCTGTGTAAAAAAACAAAGCAGCCCCCTCAACAAAAAAAAAAAAAAAGGGTTATTTGCTTAAAAATTCAGGGCAAATTTATATTTAAGCATGGAAAAAAACAACAGTCACCACCTCACTGTTGCGCAAATCAAATATCAAATTATGTGTGATTTGTTTTGAAATAATTGCAATAAATGAGAATTTTTTCCACCAACTAATTTCACATGGATAATTTTTGAATATAAAATTATTTGATAGATTATTAGTATATTTCTCATATTTATATAAAAGTGAATTCATATATAATTAAAGTGGATATATATTATGTGAATTGACCTTTATGTAAATAGAATAAAATTACTAACGTCCTATTTAATAATTTTTCTTAAGAGATACTGCAATAATTGAAAGTCAATAATGAGTTTGTTTTGTGCTTGTTAGTCACATAAAGCTCTTATGTTATATATTTAATATCAAAAGAAGAAACAAGAAAGACAGAAGAAGAAAGGTTCAAATAAAGATGATGGAGACAATATACATATTGTAAGGGGTTTTTTAATTACAATAAATATATTATGAAAAGAAAATAACTATTTCATGTTAAATAATGTGGTGGATATGATAATTAAATAAGACTATAACATTTGATATTAATGAAAATATTATGATTCATATTAACACTATATTTGATTTAATTTTATTAAAAAATTTATTTTATTTATAAATAAATTCTAAATAAAATTTATTTATAAATAAATTTTCATATTTAATATATTAAATAATAAATATAGAATTCAGTTCAAATAAAATGAATATTATATTTAATATAATTTTATAATTCATTTTTGTTTTTTTTAATAATATTATATTTTAGGAAATTTAATCTCTATCTATTTGATCTTATGATTTTTGTTAAAGTTAGGGAGCATTGCTCGTGGTCGGACCCTCCAAAGTCATTGGCATCTGCCGCTTGTTTTGGCAAGGTGGTGGGTTCTCAATCCCACCAAACTCGCATGAATTGGTTGCATCTGTTTAAATTTCTCACATCTTCTTACAACAATAATGGGTTCTAGTACTAGGTCTACAAAAAGTGAAATTAACAAATATTTTTTTTCAGTACATGAAATTAAGAAACATTGCCAATGCTAGCTGAGATGGCTAGGTTTTCGAATCTCACTTGTTAAGATTTCTTTTCTGTCTAATATATTATAATTTGTCTGATAATAAATATTATAAGAAATAGTAATTTCAGTTAATTTTTTTCTATTTTAGGACGAATTCAAGGTTTAAATTTACAAATTTATAGTCTAGAAAATAATTATAATATGACTGAATTAAAATTTATTGATTAATTTTAATTAAATTATATATATTACACAAAACTTTTATAAAGATTTAACAAATACTTAAAAGTAAAATATTCATCTCATACAAGTGGTATGATATTATATTAGAAAGTGTTTGGATATGCGATTGATAATTACCGATTTAAAATAAAAATATTTTTTTTATTTGATAAAAATTTTAATTGGCAATCGCAACTCCTATTTGCTATCAGATTTTATCGTTTTGAACATCCAAACACTCAATAATTTTTTAATTACCAACATGTTTATTTTTAAATGATAATTAAATTTTATAGTTAGACATCCAAACACCCTTTTAATTATTGATTAGGAATTGATTTGTAGGGTTAAGTTAGGGATTAAATTATTTAACTTTGATCTACATTACCACTTGACAAATATGAAAAATTGAAAAGAATAAAAAAAAATAATAAAAAAAAAAAAGGAACGTTATTGGGCTCAGATTATTGGGCCATTGTTACTTTTAGCTTTGGTCTTGCATTGAATAAGGAAATCCATAGATAGGCTTTATACCATAGGAAGAAAAGGGGCACCTTTGGCTGCATTTCATAAGACTCCTACAATGTGAGAAAAAAAATAAAAAAGTCATACCTTAAAAAAAAGACAAAAGTCAAAATTTGAATATTGATTTTACTTTTTTATAACATAAATATCCAATCATTAAATTATTAACTAAATAAGAGTTGAAATAATATGACAACAAAATCTATCCTTTTTATGGGTTTATACTTAATTTCTTTCTATCAAATACTTAAAAAATAATATTATTTTATCAAGATTGAATCGGATATATTTAAGGAAAATCTCGTAATTTTGATATAAATATTTAATTTTTTAGTATAAATAAACTAATTTGAGAAAAAAAATTATTATTTTTAAAATGACTTTATTATTTTATTTTTTCCTGCTATGAATTTTATAAAATTTGAAGTCAAAGTTATATAATATTTTTATTAGAAAATTAGCTTAATTCTAAGCTAATTTTAATGTAACTTTTTTTTTTGGTTAGAAATCAATTAAATTTCTTATTTTATTCATTGATGAATTATGTTAGCTAGATTGTTGGCTCATATTTTGCTTGAGCTTTAATAGCATAAATTTTTTAAAATATTTTAATGTACATAAATTATTATTATTTTTATTAAATTTAAATATAATTTTTGGTAATTTTTAATATTAAATTAAAAAATATATCAAATTTATTATATGAGGCCAATTAAAAAATAATAAAAAGACATTATATATATTGATGAAATAAATTAATACTAATAAAAGATAAAAGAGATAAAGTGATCAAAGGTAGATGGAGAAGTAAAACAAAAGAAATTAAAATTTTAATTTATTTTAATTATCTTGGATAAAATAAATTTTAAAATTAGGATAAATTTAAAAAAAATAGAAAATTTTAGATTTTTTTTTATTAATAAGCTGTTTTAATCAGAATATATAAAAATATAATGATATAAAAAAAATGAATAAACTACGACTTCATATAAATTTAACTTTTGATGAAATATCTTCATATAAATTTAATTTTTAAAAATATTATTTTTTTCTTTTAAAAGAGTTACTCGGTATATAAATTTTTCTGAATAATATTTAAATTAAACTATATATAAATTTAACCTTGTTATAATTCTAAAACAATCTTATGATTAAGTATTTTAAATTTATGTTTGGCATGTATGATCGTACAAGATAAATTATCCTCTCTTATCTTATTTGGTTTATATTTTAAGAGGATAACCTTATTTCAATGGTGATTTTATATCCTATGTAACCTAATTGGTAATTATGGACATATATGAATAAGGTTGGAGATAAAGACATAATAAATTAGTGAAGGGATAATGACACATTGCTGTTTAAATTTTATATAGATTTTGTTTAGGGTTAATTACGAAAAAAAAAAATCATGAATTTTTATAAAAATTATAATTTTTACAGAAAGTTTTAATTTTGATAAAATAGATTAGAAAGTTTTAAATTTTGATAAATTTTGTGTGAATCTGAAATTCAATAATTAAACCAGTGGGCGATATTGATGTGACATTATTTATATAATAAAAAATACATGTCATCGGTTACATGAAAAATTAAAAAAAAATTAAAAATAGAGGAAAAAGAAGAAGAAAAGAAATGAAATATAAAGAAACGATATTGTTTAGAAGCCATGTTTATTTTTTCGTTTAAACGAAGATGAGAAATTCTAAATGATAGATTAGCAAAATTGAAATTGTGAAAGGATAATCCAAAACCCAAAACGAAATCTGTTTTACCCATTTACCAAAAGCAATTAACCTGAAATCAACATAATCAAAATCGTGAAAGGATGGCATTTGCATGTGGATAAAAGCTTACTAGGAATTAGAGACTAAGGAAAAAGCTATGTGGTATGTGGTCCCTATATGGTCAAAAGGTCGCTATTAACATAGACAAAGCACATCTTTTATCAAATTCTAAGTAAGTACTATAAGATTCCTAACTTTTGAATTTGTTTATCTGTTTTAAGGTTAGTGACAGAAAGTAAAACATATATATTTAGGATTTCTATATAAAAGGATAGTATAGGGTTAACCGATTCTGTAATTAGTATAGGGTTAAGCAATATTGTTTATATATTTAGTGTTTTTGTTATTAAAAAATAGTATAAAATAATTGTTGACTTACTTGGTGATTGGTGTAACAGGATAGGGACTTACTTTGACATTGACTTATATTTTGGTGGAGAGTTTAAGACGGTGGGTGAAGAAGTTAATTTCATAGGTGGAGCTATGGTATAGTGTAATAATATTGACAGTGGCACTTTTGTTTTTTTTTTACTTAGAGGAATTAGCTCATAAGCAAGGGTATTATGAGATAGATAGGTATACTTACTGTATCACTGGATTGAGTTTAAAGGATAATTTAAAGGATATAAAAGCAGACAAGTAATGTAAATGATAGTTGCATGTAATGGGGATGTAGTGGTTGTGTACATTATGGGAAAGGAAGTTGAAGCTAAAGTTGGGGAGAATGTGAAGGGATATACATAGGGTGGTGTTTCAAATATAGTAGATGTCAATGTGGGAGGTCACATACCTGACAATTTTGAAGTTGTACACAATGTTAATGTACATTGTACATTGGCTAGTGACAATAAGGTTGAAAGTGAATATGTAGATCCAGATTATAAACCATTAGAAAATTTTGAAACTGAGGATGGTATGTTTGACAGTTATATGGACACAGATGATGAAGAGTATATTGAAGCTAGGAAGAATGTGAAAAATACAGAAAAAGTTATTATGATTTTGTTCCAACAAGTGTAGATAATATCCATATAACAAGAGAAATACATTTTGGTCTTGGGTCATCCAATGAAGCAAGGGCTCATGGTGCTGGAAAGAATTCATTTGTGTCATATTATGTGGACTCTGATGCTAAGGTGCAAACTATATACAACAGTGATGATGAATATATGGGATATGAAGTAAATAGCAAGCTTAAGAAGAGATATCCAACTTATGATCCTAATTATGATCATAAGTTGGATAGTGCGTTTAAGATTAGAATGAAGTTTGATAGTGGAAATCAGTGCAGAGAAGCTGTGAAGAAGTATTCAATAGAAAATTCCTTAGAGATTAAGTTCATTAGAAGCAGCAGTGTGATAGTTGAAGCCAAATGTGTTGATGTGATGGGCTGTCTATGGAGGTTATTAGGCAGTGTTGTCAAATGTGATAACACATTCAAGATATAATATTATAGAGGAGATCATAAATGTCATAAAGTACTTAGAAATAAATAAGCCACATCTGATTGGATTACAAAGTAGTACTTGTAAAAATTTAGGAGGAACCCTAACTGGGGTGTTCAAGACTTAATAGATGATGTTAAGGACAAATATGGCTTGACTGTTAGCGTTTGAAAGTGCTATAGAGCAAAAAAGAAAGCCTAACTATGTTTAGGGGCTTCTAATGAAGAACATTATGCAAAGTTGAGTTCATACAAAGCAAAATTGATGAGGGTTGATAGGTATTAATATTTAAACATACTATAAAATACAAGATTACATTACATTACCTATCTACATTACTTGTTTGTTTATAATGAAGGAATGAGAGATTTGAGTTCAAGATGGATGATATAGATCCAACTTCAAGATGTGTATTTTAGAGATTTTCATATGTTTTAGCTATTTGGTGCAAGGATTTCTCATAGGATGCATGCCAGTGATTAGCTTTGATGGTTGTTTTCTAAAAACTTCCTTAGGAGGTTCATTATTGTGTATTGTAGGCAAAGATGAGAACAATCAAATGTTCCCTATATGTTGGGTTGTGGTTGAAGGTGAGAATGGACATTCTTGAAGGTGGTTCTTAAATTTGTTATTTAAAGAACTTTCAATTAGAAGTGGAATTGGTTGGACATTTGTTAGTGATCAATAAAAGGTAACTTATATGTTCATACTTCAGTTAACTATATACAATCACTTCATTATATGGGCATTGGCTTGTGTGTGTATGTTTTTTTTTTTGCAAAGGATTGGAGAAAGCAATTGGTGAACTGACTCTACATGATGAGCACATGAATTGTGCTAGCCATTTGTATGGAAATTGGAGGAAGAATTATGAAGAACAAATACTGAAGAAGGTTTTTTGGAGAGCTGTAAGAAGCACCTATGAAGCCAAATTTAATGAAGCTGTTAAGGAGATCAGAAACCTGAATGAAGATATTGCTAATGCATTTTTGAAAATTGGACCTCATCATTTCTGTAAGGCCTTTATTAGTACTTTTCCCAAATAAGATATGATAGATAATAATATCAGTGAAACTTTTAATGGGTTTATAGTGTCTGTTAGAGGTAAACCCTTAATTGACATGTTAGAAGATATTAGGATTGCATTAATGGAGAGGATGCATCATAAGATGCAAGACATTATGAAATATGATGACAAAATTTGTCTTAGAATTAGGAAAAATCTTGAGGAAAATAAATATTAAACCAGGTATTGTTATGCGAAACCTGTTGTAAATGACGAGTTCCAAGTATCTGCTAGTAAAGAAAGATTTGTAGTAGATTTATTTAATAGGACTTGTAGCTGTAGGTATTGAGAGTTAAATGAGATTCCCTGTTATCATGCATGTGCCAGTATTAATTATTTAAAAAAAGACCCTGTAGATTATGTAGATGGTTGTTATTCAGTAGTCAGTTACTTGAAAGGTTATAAGAAAGGACTAAAACCACTGAATGGGCCAAATATGTGGCTTGAAGTTGAAAGGAACCCCATTTGACTTTTATATGTGAAAGTAATGCCTGATAGGCCAAACAAAAAGAGGAATAAAGCTAATGATAAAGAACTCAGTGATCCATTCAGACTATTAAAAACTGGGGTTCAAATGAAATGTCAACTTTGTGGTGTATTTGGATATAACAGAAGAACCTATGACTTAAAAAATACTCCAGTTGCACATCTTCCTCCAAAACCCCCTGTAAGAATGAGCGTTACTTGTTTTTATTTTTATTTTATTCAATTGCACTATGCTTTAATTTCTTATTGTTTTTCAACGTAAGAGAGGCATACCAAGAAAGGAATAGACAACTTCAACAAGGGAACAATCTGTTCTAAGAAGGAATCCTAAAAGATTAAGAGTCCAACAAGTTAATGATAAATAATTGAGAGAAACAACCAACAAAGAAAAGAAGAATGTTAGACAAGGATATGGTATCAAAGTATTTGAAGAAACTGGTAATATTTATTACAGGTGAAGTTGACATTTTGTATATTCAATCTAAGTTAATTGTGTGGTTCATAAAATAATAAAGTTGTCTATTCTTTTTTTTTAGATGTTTGGCCAAAGAAATATGAAAATGCTAATTGGTCCTACAATTAGAAAGCCATCTAATATAGCGACAATAATTATGCATTATTCTAGAAGGGCTCCATCCACTTCTGTACCAGCAAATGGGAATCCAGCAACTCCAATAGTTCCACAAGCTTTTTCTGACCATGCAATTTCAATACAAAGGGCCCTAAGTACTAGAGTTAATGCAAGAAAGAACATGGCTACTAACTTCATGCAAAAGAAAGCTTCATGCAAGAGGAAGACAAATAACACATGAAATGGAGTCAATAAAGGTGTAGGAATTAATGAACCTATACAACACACTTCACAAAAGAGTCATACAAGACATATAGTTCTTATCACTAAGAAACCAAGTAAGATGAATACGAGGTCTTGTGCTAGTAAGAACATGGTTGTTCACATGTCCCAATTCATTTCTATTCTAACACAGGCTATCAACAACACTCAAGAGTCCACTTCAGAAGCAAAACAAAAGTAGCAACTTTTGACTTTTGTATTAGCTTTTTTATTTTGTGTTTATTTTGTTGCTGATGAATAAGTACTATATTTTGTCCAATTGTATATGTATCAACTGGTTAGAAACATTTAGTATTTAGAAAATTTTAATTGGTTTTTTGTTTATAACAGTTGCATGAGTTGTTTGAACAAAACAATAATCTTTTTGATGTTTGAATGAAATATAAGCTTTTTGATGATAAAAGGTGTATATAGGAAACTTGGTTTTGTGATCATTTATGTCCAGTGAATGAATAGATCATTTGTCTGTGAAGTATTTAGTATTTTTACTGACCATTTATGATGTTCATTTACTTTACATTTATTTTTGTTCATATATTAACTTTCTAAGCATAGTACTTACTTAACAATGTTTCACTTTCAATATTTTATGGATGCTTTATATTATGTGTTTAAATTTACTTCAAATGCATCTTTACTTAAATCAACTAAACCTTGGATTAATAAAGGATGTATCATCCAAAGCAAATTTAACCTTTTGTGATTTACATACTCAAAATACTATCAAATACATGAGGTTCAGTAAAAAGAGGAAATGAGTTTCTTTTCCATATATGTTCATACCATTCAACATTACAAATTAATTACTTTTTAATTACTTTATTGTTTCATAATAGCCAGTAGCCATAAAAAGAGGAATTACAAATAAACTACTACTATTTCATTGCACCAATAAGCCATTATAAATTCATAGTCATCTGATAAACAAAACTTAGTTTGTTTAACTTTCTTACAAATCTAACACAAAAGTCAAATTTAGCTATTCAATCTTTAACCTACATTTCAGCTAATACAAAAGTAAAGACATATTAGCCATCATTCATATAACATCTTTATTTTGGAAGCCTTGACATTCATACATGTAATGATAAAAACCAACAACAACAATTGATATAACAAATGCTAACACCAACTTCAAAAACTTTATGCATTTTTTCACTGAACAAGTAATTATTCTTCCTATCCATCCTTTCTATCTTTCTTCGCAGCTTCTCATTCTCTGCCTTCAGTTTAAAAAGATTATCTTTAGCAATTTTGACTTTCATGCTCAGTAGCTTCTCATTCTCCCTGAACTTCCTTCAACTTCTTCTTATCTTGAAATGAGGTAAACACAAGCTCCTTATAATACAAATTGATCCAAAAATCATACTATTTAAAAAATTCACAATCATCATGTTACAGTACACAATCAACTAAAGAATATTAGATTTTTTTTCCTTTTTTCACCCACAAAACCCTAATTCATCAAAAAATGAATACTTACCCCCCAAATTGGATAACAGAAGAATCTCTTTCTAGGATTAAGCTAAGTCCAAGATGTATAGAAATTCACAGATAGACCGTGACCGCATTCAATCACACTAGATGATTCAACATTACTAACAATTTCGGCATATTACATTTCATTATTGAAATTTGATGATGCGTTCATGTAAGAATCCAGATGCGTCCTCACCCTTACTCTACATGCTCAATCTCGAATGCTAGGAGTAGAAGAAGCAATTAATGATTTCAATGAAAGAGAGGAAGATAATCTGCATTAGAATGATTTTAAGGCTTTAAAACTTAGATTCTAAACGACTTCGTTTCTTTTTTTTTTCTTATTTGATTTTTTTTTTCATTTTTCACTTAAACAATGACGGTATTTTTTTTATTATATAAATAATATCACGTCAACATCGACCATCAGTTTAATTATCGAATTCGCACAAAATTTATCAAAATTTGAAACTTTCTGATCCAATTTACCAAAATTGAAACTTTCTACAAAAATTATAATTTTGGAGAAAGTTAATAATTTTTTGTAATTAAAGTTAATAATTTTTTTTTTGTAATTAATCTATTTGTTTATTTTAGAGTTTAAATTTTTATATTTTATGACTAAATATTTGAATTGATAGTATTTTTTTTTTTAACTAGGTGTGCTTGATTTTTTATTTTTTAAATGTTAAGATGAAGTATTCTATCCAATAAATATATCACTTCTAACCATTCACTCCACTCTTTTTCTAAAATTTTCAAATAAAAATATTAAAAAAAAGAAGTGATAAAATATAGTAAAAAGAGAAATAATATTTAACCTTGATAATTAGGGTAAAGACTCAATGAATTAATTTAAAATAGTATAAAATAAAATATTAATTATAATAAATTTTAAAAATATTATAATGATTATTCTTTGCGAAATTATGCACTTTTTTATTGATTTTTATTTAACAATAATAAATATTCAATTATTAAATTAATAGCCAAATAAGTGTCGAAATAATATTACAATAATATCTACACTTTTATCAATTTATATTTAATTTTTTGCTATATTAAATACTTGAATAGAATAATACCTTTTCATCAAGATCGAATTTAAGAAGAATCTTGTAGTAAAATGCTAATATAAATATTAATTTTTTTTAATATAGGTAAAATTTATTACTTTTAAAACAACTTAATTATTTTGTTTTTTCTGTTTTTAAATTTTATAGCAATTGAAATTATATAGTATTTTAGTAGAAAATTAAATTAACTCTACGCTAATTTTTTAATGTAATTTTTTTCCTTAAAAATAAAAATAATTTTCTTTGTTTATTCATTGATGAAATATTTTAACTAGTTGTTGCCCCATGCTTTGTGCAAGTTTTAATTATATTTTATTTGTTCAACTTATATTTTCTTAAAATATTTTAACAAATAAACTATTATTATTTTTTTATTAAATTTAAATATTATTATTTTTTATAATTTTAAATATTAATATAAAAAATAAATGGACCAAATTTATTATATAGAACTAGTTAAAAATAATAAAAAGACACAATATATATTAATCTATATAAATTTTTAATTAAATTCTATGAAAATATATTAATATAAAAAAAATTAAACAGATAATTTCATGGAAATTAAATTTTTGAAAAGTTATTTGAGACATTGCAATTTTTTTTTTTTCTAAACAAATGATGAATTAAGACTATATATAGATTTAACATTGTCTTGTCTTATCATATGATAATAATTCTAAAATCATATCATGAATAAGTGTTTGGTATATAATAAGTTAAAAGGAAAATCATATTCTGATGGTGATTTTTTATCCTATCTAATTGGTAATTATGAACATTTATGAGTACTAATGTTTTTTTATATGTATTGCATATAAATTAGGTAAACTTTGGACGGGTAATTAAATATAATTTTCTAACGTATAATATTTTTAATTTTATTAATAAATAAATATTCAATAAATCAATTATTAAGTAAACATGATGGGTAATTATGAACATATATGAATATAAATTTTAAGATAATGACAATAATAAATTAGGGAAGAGGATTATACTGATTAGTAAATGAATTAATTTAAAATAGTATGAATTAAAATATTAATTACAATATTTTTAGAAAATTATACACTTTTTGTTTTATTTTTTGTTTTTTAGATTAAATAGAAGAGTATACACATAAAACATGTGATTTTTCATAAACAAAATTAATTATATGGCTAAAATGCCTAATATTTATTTCCATCAATGGTAATATTTTCATTTTTGGCATTTTGTTGATCATATTTATTGGCATGAGTTGTTTAAATACCAATTTTGGATACAAGAGAATTATGTAAAAGCTGAGTTGTCGGTTTGGATCAGTTTAATATGTTTTTAAAAATTAATTTTATCGAGATTTGAATTTTATATTTATTTTTAAAATAATTTTATATTATTCGTCATATTAAAATAAAAAATTATATCTATCAATTTAACGAGATAATAATATAACTGAAATAAAAAAAAATATTTATTAAAATATTTAATTATTTATTAATTAATTGAATATATAATATAAATATCTAATAAGCAAGAGCTTTCCATATTAAAATATTAATTTGGATAAGCATAATCTTAAATAACAAAGAAAGTAATTCTCATTTGGTATTTAAAGCTACTCATCATGACATGCCAATATCATCTGTTAGAATGTCACATTTCAATAGAAACAACGGATAAATATATAATTAGGATTGAATATTAAGTTAAATGAGAAATTAAAAATTTTAAAATATAATAACGATTATTAAATATAATTTCTTTAAAATAATTATAAATTTCTTTTTAAAGAATAAGAAAGTTGATATAATTTTATTTTTAACTTTCTACGCGATAAAATAGACATTTAAATTATTTATTTATTATTAGAAAATAAAGACTTTTCCTATATGTGAAGGTATACATTTCCAAATTTTAAGCTAACTTTTCATTATAGATAGGGCTGTATAAAAATCGAATCAGGTCAGGTATCGATCCTTATTTTTAAAATAAAAAATAAATATTTAGTGAAATTTAATCTAATTTGATTTAATCCAAAAAAATTAGATTGGTTGAAATTTTTTTTTATCAAAATAATGATATTTTATTTAAAAAAGTTGATAAATTCAACATAATTCAATTCGATATTTTAAATTAATCTGATTCGACTTAATGAATTTAAATTGAAGTCTGAATGTTTGAATCCGATTTTGAACAGCCTGTAGGTTTACTAATATGACAATGGAGTTGGCTAGTTGAATTTTGAAACTATCATTCCCAAAAGTTAGTTAAAAAAATTTAAGAATTGGTTTGAAGAGAAAATTGAAATTATAATTGAAATTATAATTTGATAGTTATCTAAAATTAAAATTAAAATTATATTTATAATTTCATAAAATTAAATATAATTAAAAAAATAATTTTATTTTCAATTTATAAGAATTATATTTTAATAATTATTATTACTATTCTCATTCCTACTGTACCACTAATTTTATTGTTATTTTCGACAGTCCATTACCATTTTAATTTCACCGTCACTTTCATCATCAATAATTATTTATTTAATTTTTTATCCTAAATAAACCCTAAGATGAATTTATGAATTTTAAATCCGCAATACATATTCAATAATAGAGAATGCCTAATGAAAAAAAAAAAAAAAAATTTAAATATTATAATTAAACTTGAAAGTTTTAAATATATTATTTTATTATAATTTTAAAAATTAAATACAGTTAAATTAATTTGATTAAAATTAAAATTTTTTTATTTTTTTTATTAAGCCACTATTAAAATATATTTATGCACAGCATTATCATAAATTAAAGTCCTAATGATAGAAATATAGATCAATTTAGAAAAGTCCTAATGATAGAAATATGGATAATTTAAAAAAAAAAAAATTATCTAAATTATTAGATATAACAGAGATATGTTATTTAAATATATTTATATGAATTCGAATACATCCTTTCTACTTAATTTCTACGTAATAATTTCTAAAGAGAATGCTAACTACAAAGATATTGAATTGAGCATATAAAGATTTACAAATTTCACAAATAAAAAAAAAAAAATAATAGTCAACAAAGCATTTATGATGGCATTAAAATCTTGTTGGTAAATATATAAACATTTAAACAAACAAATCCATATAATAATAGTAACAATAATAATGTAACCAAATTAATTCCACATTGGATAATTCCTTCCTATTTTCCTATTCTTTTCTTTTTCTTTCTCCTCTTATTATCTTGGTTATGTTGACATGCGTCGCCGGTACACCGGAAAACACATTGCACATCTAATCAGACCGTTGACATTACAAGTTGTGCAGCTCCTGAACCCAGACTTTTCCGAATAGATCTTATGGCTCCCATTGCACTGTTCACATAGAACAAATCTCAGCCCTCCACAAAGATCACAGCTATTATTCTCTATAAACGGGAACACACCAATCAGTTTTTTCAAATCACCGTTTTCATTCATCTCCTTGATCTCCTCGGCCCCACCAATATACTTCCCTCCTATGAAAACTAACGGTAAGCTCACTCTTTTAGACCCTGTGATTCCCTGTATCTCATCTAAATACTTTTCATCCATGGACAAATCTCGTTCGTCGATTGGGACTCTGAATCCACGGAGGATTGATCTGACCGTCCTGCAATCTTCAAAGGTTTTGCGAACAATGCGGAGGCTAGTGAAGTAGAGGATGATATGGTGGTCATCAATGTTAGGTGGTGGTGATAAAATGATAGATGGTTTTGAGTGGCGGTGGTTGCGGAGGAGTGAGGTAGCGATACGAACCCGGTGGAAAATGGATGGTCTTTTAGGGGATTCGGGTGGTTCGGATATGGATCCATTTTGGGGTTCTTCTAAAATAAGGGTATGGATATCTTTGAATGATGAGCAAGAGAAGTATCTTGGTGACTGTGGTGGTTTTCGCGGTGGTGGTGGTGAAATGTGAGCCCTACTTGGTGTTCTCAACCACTCTGGCCACATTAGAGATGGTAAGAGAGAGAAAGTAATGGGTAGAGAAAAGAGGCTAGTTAGGGTTATAAAGTGGGGATGCGAATGGGCCTTTATGTTATTTAAAGAAATGGATTATTTATATACAAAAATATGTAGTTTTGCTTAAGCCGGAACTTCAATTTATAGTATGTAATTTATGGTTTTTTTTTCCTTATTTTCTTTATATTTTGCTAAAAATTTGAAGCAATTTTTTTAGAATAATTTATTATTTGATCCATAAATTTTATCCTAAATATCAAATGAGTTTCTATATTTTATTTTATTTATTACAAATGAATCTTCATATTTTAATCGAACTGAGTCTCTATATTTTTATCTTGATTCATTGATTTTTGAGATATTAAAAAAAATAACTTATAAAAGTTGTAATCTCCTAATTTTAATTTTAAAGTTTCATTTGTGTAGCTAATAAATGATTATTTTAAATATTTAATAAAATTATTATTATTTTTTAGCTATTAATATGTTTAATGATCATCAAAAATAAATATTATTATTTATCTTTTTATTTAAATATTATTTATAAATGATAATTTAAATTTTTATTTAAATAAATAGGAACTATTTAAAAAAAATTAAAATTAAAATTTGTATAAATAATATTTATTTGACTATTAACAATTAACAATATCATTAATTAAAATTATTGGGAATAAAAAAATTAATAACCACATAAATTTTTTTTCTAAATACCCACTAAATAATTTTCTTTTCTTATAAAAGTAATTGCATATAATATAATTTGATGATACCAGTCATTCTCATTACCCGTATAATTATAAATTTTACTTTTAATTAAAAAATGTAAATAATATGATTAATGACGTTAAAATCATTTTTCATAACAACGAAATTATGAATTGAATTAAGCAAATAGAAGCTTAATTTAAAAAATAAAAGTGAGAGCAGGTAATATGGAGAAGTCCCATAAATTCTGCTTGCCAGTTGCCATTATGGAACTTAATTGCTTACAGTACACTAAATGTCTGTGCAAAGCATGTGCATAAACACCTAAGAAATCATTATTAAAATTTTAATTTATGTATAGAAAATGAACTGCTCTGATTCTAAATCAAAGATGTCATAAGGCCAGAATGGTTTATACCTGCCATTCCTATATTTGCTCTTTATCCTAAACAACAAAAATGCACTTACTTGTATGTTAATCCTTGATATTCAATCTACTTATTGATATATTTAACTCTTCGAGACCCCTATTCTGTGCTGGTTTTATTTATTCTCAAACCTTTATTAATCAAATCATTATGCATTATAACTCATGAAGAGAGAAATTAAGAATTTTAATCGAATTTCTATACATGTGTGTGCGCGCGAGCACACTTGCCCATTTAGATTATGTTGCCGAACTTTAAAAATTAGCTTTAAAAGAAGAGAACTGCAAAAATAAAAAGGTGCAATTACACAACATCACCTTTACATCCAGAGTCATTGCTTATTCCACAACTCCTTTTCAGAATTCTTACTTTAATATCAACTAACCTTCAACAAATTACGTAAAAAAGAACTTTGTTTTCTTTCTGTAAGTAATTTTGGTCCTCCGCACCTGTGTAACATTTTCTATATAAGGTGCAACAATCCAACATCAGGTTGACAAAACCTTTGATTCGCCAT
Source organism: Aleurites moluccanus (assembly GCA_948193065.1). Classification (NCBI taxonomy): domain Eukaryota; kingdom Viridiplantae; phylum Streptophyta; class Magnoliopsida; order Malpighiales; family Euphorbiaceae; genus Aleurites; species Aleurites moluccanus. Next base: position 18,102 of record CANXYC010987151.1, read on the forward strand.
TATTTTCAAACTATCATGAATTATTTTGAAATTTGAAATGAAAGGGAAATTTGAATTCAACATTATGTTAAAATTTTATGATTTTTCAATTCAAACACAAATTCAAGTCAATCTTCAAGCTAATGTAAATGCACATCCATTGAAATGGACCCTTGCATTTTTCTTTATGACAATGTTTTTGCTGACACACACATTTAAGGTCAACCAGTCTGTGAAAAGTTACTGAAAAGAAAAATTATGTTCTCACCTCCACAAATAATTTTGATATCAATTAAGTCTGTACAGGTGAAAGAGAATAGTAAGTAATGACAAAGGACAAGGAATTTCTGATTACTCACTAACGCATTCAGAATATGAATTGTTGGTGAAAACAGGAATAGACCATCAAGTTCATAATTCAGGAGCAAAGAGAGGTAAATTTCTAATTACACCAGGGTACTATATTGTTATCGAAATAGTATACTGCAGGATATGTTCTAAGAACTAGAGACAAACATATTGTCAGTTTATATACTTTTAACATAATTGAGCACTGCTGTCAAAATTTTGGTTTTTGCTAAAATAATAAGATGCATCATGGAAGAATAATTGTATTAAGGGTAAAGTTTTAAGTCTTAACCATGTTATGATGGAATCATGGAAGAAAACAAACAAGAAAATAAAGATAAAATGAAAAATAAAAATGCTGAAAAGTATATTTATATACAATAGGTACTGACTTTATATAGATATATATATATATATATATATATATCCATATCACAACTTGCCTCCTTTAGATATGAGAATGTCCCCGTAAGGCTCTTTCTGTTCAACACTTAGGAGATCACGAGAAACAAGAACTGCACACAAATTAGCCACTTATCCCTGTTATAATTTGTTGGAAGTTACTGAACAAAAAAACTTGGCATTAGTTATATTGTAGTTGGCAGGGAAAGAACTTGTATGCAAGAATACCACAAGTTTGATAAAAGAGCATAGCTGCTCCTTTTCGGTTCATTCCAGCAGCTAGTTTGTTCAAGGATTCTACTTGAGGAGCTCCTGGAGTTTCAAAATGTTCTTTCATCTGCCTGCAGGCATTAATATGAGTCTACTGATCAAACAATGGATGATAGGACTAGGGACATTAAATAAATTTCAAAAGAGCAGTACATTTGGATAGTGTCAGTCATCTTGTCCATAGGCTGACTGATGACTGGATGTTGGGTTTGTGTAGGTCCAGTTTCTACCAGTAGTTCTGTGGGGGAAAAATTATAAGGGGAATTAGGGTCTCTGACAGGAAAAGGTTAAAATTTCAATAGCCAAATCTGCAGCAACCAAAAAAGATGGGTCACTGTATATTTACCTTGATCAGTTGTGGGGTCATTCTCAGACAGCCTTGACAATTTGAAATTTGTATCAGGAAATTGCCGTGAATTCTCTTCTTCTACTAGTTCAAGGCTATTACCACTGTGTCTAGATGAGGAGTAAGGCCTTTTCTTGTTGGATCTGCTAATTATCTGTGCATCCAATCTTCAAAACATGTATAGATACACAAGCCAAATTTAACGGCCATTCCTAAACATTTAAATGAACCTTTCGTACACAACCTCATTATCATTCTAGTTGACTTTACATAAACAGATGTTCTCCTAACCTTCCTGCTTCTCAATGATGTGATGGCATACCATGTCCTGATCCTGAGCTTGGGATTGATCTTATTTCATCTCCTGTAAATTTACATGAGGCAAAAACTTAAATAAGTATTTATAAAAGTCCTCTAATTATCTCAGAACCTCTCTTTAAACAAGTGAAACAAGCAACTTAGAAAAGAGAGATGCTATGTACCAGAATTTCCAGGTGTCACCAAGTTGGCCTCGGTTATCTTCCTTCCATTGTTTATAAGGTTGGCTCCTAATTCTTCCATGAGGTTTTCTGGTACTATCTCGTTCCTGACAATGGTTGCCCGCTGTTTCTCTATGGAAACACCCTGTGACTGGGAGCCAACTCCACTGTGAATATCTTCAAAGGCCTTCATGTCCAAACACTGAATCAGATGGACAGTAATGTTTCTTGTTGGGGAAAACTAAGAGATGATTGGACAGACTTACATATCCCACTGGATCTTGATAATGTCCTCTCTCTGGCGGTGTTGATAATGATGGTTCTGGAGGCAGAGGTGAGGAATTCCTTGCTGTTTATAGTAGTATTTATGATATTAATTTTCTCATCCATTGTCTTTCATAAGATAATAATCTCAGAAGCAACCATATGTAAACTCTCACCAGAAGGTGAGTCATGGGGAGAATGGGTACTTTTAATCCAAAGCTCCATAAGAGGTGTTGGATAATAGATTTCTCCATTTTCTTTTGTAGATAAATCATCGATAAGTACCAGAGGTGGCAGATCCATGAGTTTAGCTACTTTTATTGTAGACATGATATCCATGCGCGCCTGCAAAACATACAGTATAGTGTCCAGGATTGCTCTTGTTTTTCAAATTAATATTTGTTTTGCAAGGGAGGATGTGAGCAAAAATAATTGAAATTCAAACTACTACATTTACAAGAAATATAGCACATCCTTAACATATCCAATTGTCTTCAAAGATATATGATGTTAAGAGATTCTTTGTGCAAGTTTGAAACGTGAACCATGTTGGAGATCAAACGACAAACCTTTCTTTGTCTGCCTCTTCTTGAGACAATATCAGAAGTATCTTGAAGCCATGACTGGTATATGCGACCAGGAATAATGGTTTGTTCATAGTCCATTGCAGGGGTTGCACATCTTCTTGTTTTCCTCTTAATTGGTCCTTGCATCTCTTGATCCTGCTACATCCCCTTTTTATTTTTAGGTCAGTTAATCTCATGTTGTTTCTTTCATTAGTCTCACATGATCCGTCCTAGAGTTGCTTTGACTAAATTACTTTACCTGCCTGGCTGCTTTGCATTCATCAGATTGTTGATTGATCTGTTTTTCTGGATGGTCTTGAATTTCATCAGCTGCAGTGGGCAATGTTAACAGATATGCACAGCAAGATTATTCATTCTTATGTGATTCAGTATAAATATTCATTCTATCAGTTAAGACTAATTGCAAGAAAAATCAAATCTTGAATGCCTTAGTTTATTAAAATGGAGGAGGAATAAGAGCACATTGTTTGAGTTAAGAATACACAATAGTGCTATTTCAATTCCAAAGATCTAACCAGGAAAAGAAAACCAACAAAGAAAACAAGACCAAGCAGAAGATGATGTATGACTCGGTTGTAAGGAAATTCACTATAGAAGTTTGAGAATCATTTTTTAAAAAAATTATTAGATTAATGAAGTTTGCACTTGCCAGATTAGAAAAAGAAAAGGAAATAAAACAAATAATTAACCGAAAGATGGAAAAAAGGGGTTCCATGTGTTAAATGCATAACCTTTGTTGTAACTTGAAGATCTCAAAGATGGTTTTAAATAACGAGATGGAACAAAGGTTTTAAAGTATACACTACTTCAACATAGAAGTCCTTTATATAAGGTAGAAGGATTTGGAGAGAAAACTAGGTTTGTATATTTTGCTGATATTATAGTACAATGCATGAGACACATAAATATAGCACTTTTAGTTACGAGATACGAAATAAAAATTACATCAATTAGCAACTCATTTAGACAGAAATTATCAATAAGTGCATAAGGATATATACAAGGGATAACAACTGGAGTTGTGAAACCTTATCTTTTACACTTTCTATGTCAAAAGAAACACATAAAATTGTTATTTGGGATGCAAATTTTCATTTTGCTAACCTCTTAGGTCATCATCCTGTCTTGGTGGGGAGGGTACGAGACTTGTTGGGATTTCCATATGCTCTCCAAAACCATAAGTTAAGTTAAGTTGCTCCTCATCCTCTTCAATGTCAAATCTGCCACATTAGGAACAACGGTATGCGTATGAGGACATAGTCTAAATCAATTAATAATAAAATAAGAAATCTATTGTAAATTGTACGCTAACAATTTTCATAATTCCTCTATTTACCATTTACTTATCTGCAACCATTTCATCCAAAACCAATAAGGTAAACCAAGATAATATTGCAACCCTTATTTAGAATCACCTTTCAAAGCGATTGCCTGTTTCTGAGTGTGTCTGATATAAATCAAAATGCTCAAACAATTTAATGTTTTCGGCATCAACTGTGTAAAACAAGTTAGATAAAGGGAACATTTACAACATTATCATATTTGGATTTACTTGAGGAAGGGGACAAGCTAAAAGAACTTTCAAAATGAAAAGAGAAGAAAAACCTTGATGTAATTGATGGGATGCATCTTCTTCCATGGGATCATTACTAATATAGTGTTCATCAACATCATCAAGTCGCTGCGCATAAAGCATTTTATTCATACATTAGCTCAATGAGCTGCAATGCAGAATTATTTTTAGCAGTTACTTTATCGAGGAAATCTATTAAAATGAAATTCTAAATGATATTACCATCTAAGAATAGGGTTCAGTCCCTTTCTAACTCGTATGCATTGAACAAAGATCATAATTTACCAATAAATTTAGATATAAAATATGTAGAAATAAGAAGAATTCTGATTTTATCTCTTGAAGTTGTCACAGGGTTTCATAAAGACAGAAAGATCTAACAAGGTTGCCATTGCAATAGATCAAGATGCATCAAGAATGAAAAAAAAAAAATCAAAGATAATACCAAATTGAAGAATTATCCAATGAAATAATGTCAATCCAATTTTATGGTTCAAAAAGATTAAAGATGATCCAAAGAAACAAGGGTGAAGTGACCTTTCAGTCCCAACAACCAGAAAAAATTAGGAGAAATTCATGTGAAGGACATCTGCATCTTGTAAAACTGAGAGCCTTTTTCGCTGAAATGTAGATTGGAAAAAGTCCACATTTGACATGCAGGTTACTGCAGCTCCAATCTAGCAGAGGTTTTATTTCCCAAGTGAACCAGAATTTTAAGTCACAAGATCAAAATTGAAATAACCGTACAGGACAAGTATAGTCAAACCTTATATATCCACATGAATGAATATTCACTATTTATACTCAAGCCAACAAACCCATAACTGTAATCTAATGGCTTTGGACAACAGATCCATAAAACAGACCCATAAATTTAATTTTTCTTCTTCATTAATATTAATCTAATTAAAGAAATAATTCAAACCCAATACAATGGAAGAAATAGATCTATGTAGCAATTTAAATTTTTTGTCATATTCAGTGTCTCATCTTTTATGTCATGTATTTTTTTATGCATTATATTACTAATGAAAAATTATTGTCTGTCAAAATATTTTAAAATATTTTAAAGAAAAAATAATATAGCGGCTATAAAACTATACGATACAGGAGATGAAATACACATAGAGGATTTGAATTTTCTATATAGCAATCTAGAATAGGATTAAAGCTTAGTTATTATTTTTATATTAAAATTTAATATAATGGATGGTAGGCAGTTTAAACTTTAAAGCTCTATGGATTACTTGGGTACATTTAGCAAACACCTTGAATTCACAATTTGATCGTGAATGGAAAAAAATTCAACACAAGTTCTTTTTGAACCATTTGTTACCGTTGGATACACCATCTTGCTAATGACACAAACACCCAAAGTTTTCATTGAACTCACCGACTTTCGTTAAAGCGAAAACCTCTGTTATTATTTATTTATTTATTTATTTATGAGAGGGAAATAAAAGCATAGCATAATGGGTGTTTGTTTGGTAAAATTTTTTAATACGTCTGTTAGTTTTTGCTTTTTCAATAGATATATTATAGCGTTTGATTAATAATAATTATTAATTATTGGGTAGCTGTTAGGTGAATTGAGGAGGTTGATGTGTCAAAAATACATCAGCCTTTGCTATATAGACTTTTTAGAAACCAAAATTTTTTTATAAAATTTTTTAAAAATTATAATATTATAGTATTTTTTACAACGAATCCAATGACATATTTTTTGCACAAAACAAAAATCAAATGGTTTCAAAAAATATAATATAAGTATATTAAATTTAGACCGTTTTAATGGTCTAAATTTAACATATTTCTAACATATATTTTTAAATACATTTGATTTTTGTTTTGTGCAAAAAATATGTCATTGGATTCGTTGTAAAAAATACTATGATATTATAATTTTTAAAAAATTTTACAAAAACTTTTTGGCTCCTAAAAAGCCTATACAGCATGAGCTGATGTATTTTCCTCAACCTCTGTTAGGTGGTATAACAATTGTTGTTTGTAAAAATTTTAAATCAAAACTTTAAAAAAAAAAAAAATTTATTTTTTTAATTAAAAAAATTAAATTATTCTCTAAAATTATATTTAAATAAAAAATAAATATTAATATTTATTCTTAATGGTTATTGAATATAGTAATAATTAACTGCTAATAATAATTTTACTATATACTTATAACAATAATTAAATACTTATAACAACAATCAATTATTAAGTAACAATTATCAGATACAAATTAATAGTTATCAGATACAAATTAATAGTTATCAATAATAACTATGTTGATAGCTAATAACTCCTGTTAACAGCTAAACTAAACAGTTCAAAATCTAGCTAGGTAACAACAAATATTACGTAATAACAAACTAAAGGCTCAATAAAACCATATATTAAAGGACCAATAAAATGAATATGTGAATTTACCATAGCAAAATAAGCAGTTTGTTGCAACCCTATTATGGTGTTTGCAGTGGAGAAATTAACGGATGCTCAATATCTCCCAAATCCGTCTCTTGGTTCTCTGTCAAAGTCGCATCTTCTTTCCTGCTAATATAGACAGATACAAATTAACCAAGAACAAAACTCAAGCCATTTGACCTTTGTTATTTGCCCAAGAATGGAATCCTAAAAATTTTATTAGGGAATTAAAATTAAACTAGTAAACTATAAATTTTATATTATTTTTTAGAGGCCTAAATAAAAATTTATATATAATTTTAGTACTAATTAAAATTAAATTAATAAAAAATATTAATAGCATAAATTATATATAATTTTTATGAGGGATGAATTAAAAATTTATATGTAATTTTAATATTATTGATTATATATAATTTTTTTAAAGGTTAATTAACTAAAAAAAATTATATATATATATATATATATATATATATATATATATTTAAGAATTTTAGGGTATCAACGCTATCCGTAGCCCCTCTGGTTTGGGTTGAGGGGGGCTGCTGTGTATTTTTACACAGCAGCCCCTCATGTGATCCATTTTAGGTACTTAGAAAATTTTATAAAATTTTCTAAAAATTATATTTTGATAGTATTTAATGTAATGAATCTATTGATATATTTTTTATGCTAAACAAAAATTATTTGGACAGCTAAAAATGTATTAGAAATGCGTTAAATCTAGACCGTTAAATATAATATATAAAATTTCAAATGTATTTTTAGCTGTCCAAATGATTTTTGTTTAGCATAAAAAATATATCAATAGATTCATTACATTAAATACTATCAAAATATAATTTTTAGAAAATTTTATAAAATTTTCTAAGTACCTAAAATGGACCACATGAGGGGCTGCTGTGTAAAAATACACAGCAGCCCCCTCAACCCCTCTGGTTCTGCCAGTGTTTGCCACCATTGCTACCATGCACTGGTCTTTAACTACACTAAAATGCACATATTCCCTCTAACTCTATGGGCTTTAAAATGCGCCTGGTCAGTTAATACACTGATTTAAGGAGAGTAGAAGAGAAACAGTGACAAACTTGGCTTCGGATTTTCCTTTAGAAAGTACAGTTGGGTCCGGAGCTGATTTTACTTTCCACGCTTCGTTTATTTCGACCTGAGAAACTATAAATTATCAGAGAAAACAGTTTGACAAAAAATCAACAATGAAAAGGGAATTAAAATTTACAAAAGCAAAGAAAATGGGTTTCGTTTTCTTCTTGATATAGAAGCTGATGCAAAAGTACCAGTAAACGGGTCACATCATCTGCAAGGAAACGCACAGTATAAACTGCTAACTCATATACGGTGAAAACTGAAATTGAACTTTAAGAAAGGGCCTAGAAGTCACCAAAGAGGAGTTTCACTTTTCGTTCGTAAACAACAACAACTCCACCTGAATAAGATTCAAAGACAAAAAAAAAAAAAGTCATTGTTACTTTGATTTCAAGCGGAAATTGATTTCAAAAGAGAAAGTGAAAACGATAAAATACCCATCAGAATTCCAGAGAGCCTGAGCGCCATTGGTACAGATGGATTCAAAATCTCGTCACTGCAAAAACAACAAACTCATTGAAATAAATTAGACCGAACCTGAATATATATATATATTTTTTTAAAAAAAGCGTAAATAGTTGAGAAGATGAATTACCATATTTTAATAATATTGAGCTTGTTAAGCTTCTTTCGATTCATTTTCGCGTGCAAAGTTGCAGCCCTCCTTGGGTACAGTGAAATAGAAAGAGAGAAAACAGAGATTCATATTAAGCAGTATAAATTTGAATCACAAAAACAGAGAAAATATCATAGAAACTAAAAAACTATCGTATATTAACAGAACTTGAGATTGATTTTCAGAAACAGAGTTATTATTATTTTGACAAATAACAATGAGAAAACAGCTAAAACAAGTTTAGAATCCAAAACGCCATAATTCAACGAAGCCATTGTAGCTCGTTGAAGAAAAACTGAGTCAGACGCATTATATGCATTAAAAAACAAAGAAGAAGAGAAAGTATGTGAAGAAAGAAGTTAACCAGATCTGGCCTAGAGGCTCTTTTCGAGCTAGAATCAGGTTAGAGTAAAACATTCTCGATGGCTGTAACTTTCAAAACAACTACTAAAACAGAGCAAAAACAAAGGAGAAAGGGAAATCTGCAATGGCTTTTTATAATAATAATAAGAAGAAAAATTGTTTTTTGAGAGAGGATTTTGATTCTTTTAAAACGAACTACACGCACCCGCCATGGCAGAGAATTTGTGAGCAACTGAACGTACAGAGGAATGCTCTCGATGATAAACTTACCAACGAAACTTTTTGTGCTGCCTTGCTACTAGGCATTGTGGAAGCCTGGAAGGACATATGTGTCAATAGAATAACAGACTGTGTTCTCACCGATTAGTGACATTAGTAGAAATGAATGCAACGACCTTAAGTTGCGATCTTGTGGGACCTACAGGATCAGTAGCTTGCTTTGCACTCATTCCTTTGTTTTATTTGAATTTTCAGTGCCGTACTCGACTCGACTCAGACACAGGTAATTCGGGTTCGTCATATCGACTCGAACCGGGTACACTCTTATCCTTCCAAGTCAGAGCTTACAAACACGGGAAATACAGTAGATCCATTTCCTTGCCTGCGTAATTTCTGTGCATATTGGATTGCAAGGTCTAGTTATACTTAATTAAGTAATAAAAAGAGTAATATATAAATCTACTTTGAATTTTATATTTTTTTATAATTATATCCTTTTTTTTTTATGTCAATTCTATTTCAATTTGAAAATTTAATTGAAAGTTTACTTTAAGTAATAATTCTAAGAAAAATTTTAAGTTTTATTACTATGTAATTTTTGTAATTTTTTAAATTATACTAAATATTTTTTGTATTTTTAAAATTATACTAAATAGTCACTGTATTTTATTTCTGTTAAATAAATAGATCATTCTGTCTAATTTTTTCTTTTCTTTTTTTCGGTAATCAATATCTTGAAAATTAAATTTTAATTAAAATATATTTTTTAATATTTAAAATACCATTATCCCTTTTATCATATAAAACATTATCAAAAAGCAGAGTATATTTTTTTTTTAGAGATTAGGTCATAAAACTTCCCATTCAAATATTGCTCCTTCACCCTCTTTTTTCAATGGTGTTTAAAAGACGAGATAAAATCAATTGTTATCCCTAAATTAAGCACTTATTTTAGTATTGTCCATGAACTTCAATTTATAACAATAAAGTCCCTCAACTTTGATTTATTAACAGCAGGAGTTCTTTTCTAAAAAATAAACTATTTAATTATATTTTAGTCTTTGAAAATAAAAGTATTTTTTAAATAGGTCCAAAACTATTTTATTTAGTTAGTTTATGGATAAAATTTATTGAGGGAACTCATTAGTTCCTGAAAGAGTGTATAACGAAATTAAACATTTTTCGATTGCAGAAAAAAGAGATCACCCTTTAATTCAGTAGAAATATACATGGGTTTGTGAAAAAATTAAATATAAGGAAGAAGAAAATATAATTGGTTATATCTATAGAAATGCTCTCTTAAATAACTATATAGCTTATGAATATTCTGGTGTATCTGATATTATTGATTATCTTAAAGAACAATATTTTATGTTTACTCACTTGCCAATTATAAATTTATATACTCCCTTGGTGATCTCTAAAACCTATGACTGGAGTGAAAGTTTTAAAAAATAATTATTTAATTTGGAAAAAATTGCACTTCAAAAGAATTGACTTATTTCTTGCTATCTAGGAAAATTTTCCTAGAATAGATTGTTGGGTAGTATATTTAAAAAGAAGTGATAGAATTGAAAATACTCCTAGCACTAGTAATTTAAGATAAATATAGGGAAAGATGACAAAGAATAGAGTATCAGTTCAAATCCTTCGGGATTAACTTCATTTCAAATTATTTATAATGAAGTGAACCTTCTCCTTGAGCAATTGCATGCAAAAATAAATTTAAGTGATTCAACATAATAAAGAACTGCTTTAGCAAAAGAAGTAGGAAAACTGGTGAATAAAAAGTTTGAAACTATTGAGTGAAAAAAGGTTTTGAAAAAACCAATAAGATCCTCCAAGCCCCTTTCTGAAAGGGAAATCTTGCAATTAAGAAAAAAAAATGGTTCCTTATATTGTAGACCCTGATAAAAGAGTTGTTATCTTAGAAAATAACAAAACAGCTGAAAACATTAGGAAATCTTCAGGTCTGGGAGAAGAAACTCCTTTGCATCTAGATGATATAACTTTTAATGAGTTTATTGCTACGAAGAGGGCTGAATATAAGCCTAATTATCTTCATAGGACAAAACCGAAGTTTACACCTAGGGATAATCCATTAAGACCAGTTATCACCCCGAGAGCTCTTTTAAATCTAGATTGTGAAAAGCATGCGTCTGAGAGAACAGATGAGTAGATTACCATGATTAGGTTTGCAACCAGAGCTAGTTGCTACTCTACTGAGGCCGCCTATAAGTTATGCAAAGCCACCATAGTTGGCAATGCTAAAAATTTTGGGATCGGCTAGTTGTTCAAACCTCCATTAGATATAATATTAGAAAAACAGTTCTGGTAAATGAGGTGCTAGCTATTATCAAAGATGTCCTAAAAAGAGAATTTTGTGGTTTCTCAATATCAATTGAGTCTTTAGAAAGAGAGCAATCATTAATGGTATTGATGAAACTGCAGATATGTGACATATATTATTTTGACAACTATATATGTGAATTTCAAAAATATTACTGTAATTTGGATTTAAATGCTCAAAATTACATGTCAACATTATTTTTTTCTAAGCTTCTAAAACCATGGTCTGAAGTAGCAAAGAATGCCTATAGCTTCTTATTGAATGAAGACAAAGTGATGGATGAATTAGGAGGAAAGATACAGGCAGTTAGATATGCGATGAGAAAGGCGAGCACTGAACTCCAAATAAGGAAAGATGCAAAACGCCTCCTTATTTGAACAAGAGTTGTTGTTCTTATATTAAATATGTTCCTGGTAGATATGGTTGTGCTGCAGGAAATGAAAAAGGATTAGGAACTGAGAAAAGATCTAAAACAAGATGTTTTCTTGCCATACTAAAAAGAGAAAGTTTAAAGGATATAAAAAAAAAAAAGAATATCGAGAAGTGATAAAAACAAAAGGAAGAGGTCTAGTAAACCTTATATATTTATTAGCATAAGAACAAACCTTAGGGATAAAGATAGGATAAAAGCCTTTAAGAAAATATATGTCACACCCCAACTCCAGTTGTGTGACGGTCCTAGGGCAAGGGTAGACTTAAGGCCACCATAAACCCGTAGAATTCACATATTCTGAATCTCATACACATTTATGCATTCATATTAAACAAAGATATCATACAACAATCATTTCTATAATCTATTCAAACATCATTTATATCTTTACCATTATTATTATATAATCTCCCTTTGTTCCTTACTGATCAAAAGATGCATCTCACATCACTAAGGAACAAGAGTATCCAAAAGGTAACAATTCATATATCAAAACATTATCATCCTCAAATGACTAACTATGGAGCTCTAGAGTATACTCCAAATATATATTGTGTCATAATACCATATAATGAATATACAAAATCATAGGTCAAAATATTTATAATGAAGGCTTCTTGGAAGAATGAGTCAAGAAGCTGGATCTTCTCTATTGGCTCCCTCACGAGCTATGCTATCACCTGAAATCTACAGAAGAGGAGTGAGCCTTCAACTTAATAAGATATGAACATCATAAATCAAGAGTCTGAATATCAAATTATAATCATGGACATATATTTATATATATGGGTATGAAAGAATCATAAGCTTTTACTTGAAGGAACATGAGTGCTTATAATACTTAGCACTATCAAATGATATCACAAATCAAATCATGGTTCTTATTTAGAATATAAAATGCCCACAAAGAATGATATTATCAAATCTCATATGATAGAACTGATCTCATGTCATAACATACGTATCAGTAGCCTTGCTACCTTAACATGAACGCATGCTTGGCCAGGCATACGCCTAGAGCTCATGGTCCCTTCTAGGTGGAACACTGATAAAAACCCTATCAGCTGGGCTCCCAAAGTGCACAATGGACTAATGAATTTACTCTCATTGGGAAGAGCGTTCTATTAATAGGGTCATGTGGTTTCAATCTCATAAGAAGCATATTGGTCGCAAGACCATCAACATATATCATCATTTGAATAAGGTTTAACAAGTAAGAAGCATATGAAATTGATCCAAGAAGGTTGATCAAGTCATTTACATTATACATATATATAAATATGGATGAACAAATTTAAGAATACTTGATCATATTATTTCAAAGAAAGAAGAAACAAATGAAATGTTCATACTTACCTCTTACACAATTTCTCTTAATTCTTCTTTAGCAATTTGCTTAATTCCAACTCCTCAATTACCTTGATTTTTCTCCTCCTAAGAAATTTCCCAAATATTCAAAATTAGGATTTTCTCCAAATCAATAATATTTAACATGATTTCTGAATATTTAACCATCTTAGACTCTCTATTCCTAAATCCCAACATCAATTTAATTATCTCTTAAAGAAAAATCTGCATTTAATTCGTATTTACTGTTCATGTTACTATTCATGACAGTCCCAAAATTCTGATTTCCTCTTCAAATTACTTGCAATAAATTCTATACACCCAATATTAATTATTCTAACCAACAGACTTAAATAAATCTAAAAGAAAATAACCTTGGAAGAAAATTTACCTTATTTCTTCAAAATTGAATTTCCTGAGAGTTCTTGCTTAAATATGATGATTTCTGCCTTAATATAGAATAATCTAGAAGTCTAATGCATTAATTTGAGTATTAATGCCTTATAAAATAAAATGGAACTGATATGAGAAAAGACTGAAATTAACGAAGAAAGAAGGAAAGAAGAGTCGTGAAAAACGCTACTGGGTTGCTGGGGTTAAATAGACCACTGCCCCAGAAATCTCGCTTGCCAGCTCGCCAATCCGCCTCGGTAAAGCTACCTCGCATGTGTTAGCTCACCAAACTGATCCGGCAATGCCACTTCGCTAATCCAGCTCGCATATGTCACCTCGCATATGCTGCCTCGCCAAACTCTTCTCGCTAATTCTTCCTCGCGAACTCTTCCTCGCGTACTCTTCCTCGCGAACTCTTCCTCGCGGATGCCACTTCGGCAATGCCTCTTTGCCTCTTTGCCTACTCGTTTTGTCCATCTCTCTCTTCTCCAAATCATGCTCGTGAATTGCCTCTTCGTACATTCTCTCTTCACATAATACTTCTTCGCAAAATGCCTCTTCGCATAATGTCTCTTCGCAGAATGCCACCTCGCCTTTCCTCTTTGCCAAAGCCTTCTTCGTACATGCCACCTCGCATATGCCTCTTCGTCAATTGCCACTTTGGCAATCTCACCTCACCACTTTGCTAGCTAGCATTGCCAGCTCACATTTTGCTGACTCACCATAACTAGATCCTACTAAGCTAAATCTCTTCCTCGGCAACTTATACTTAACTAGCTCGCAATTGAGCTACAAACATCCAAACTTCTTGATTCTTTTTTCCACTTAAAACAGACATATAAAGGCTCAACATATCCAAATTTTACATCACAAAGACAACCACAAAGATTATGGTGACTCTCTAAATATCATCCAGACTTACTACCCCAAAAATCCATCCGAACAATCCTGATAATCTCCACTCTCCACTGAGTTATACTTATCCAAAAATCCTGAAATTTTACAGCCAATAACATAACACATAAAGAAACATTTTTCATGTTTACACCTTTGGCTCAATCTTCCTTAGTCATTCCCAGTAATTCCTAATAGACACAACTTCCTGCAGAAATACCCAACCAGACCAGTCCTGCTCATAGGAACATAACTCATTACACACACAGAATTTTAAGCCATTTTACAGAATTTCAGTTAAGACATAAACTCATAACTTTTATGTTTTACACTTTACCAAATTATTTCTTTAAGATCAGGAAATTATCCTCACAAAATCCTGCAACTACAACCAGAAATTCTGAATTTCTCATACATTCATATTTGAAATTAATTAATTCTTCAAACATACAATTTAATAAAAATACAACAAAATTTGTAGAAATTACAGGAACAAAGGTTGGTTTAGCAAAGGAAATTAGTAGGCCAATTGGCATGCCAATATCGCCGGCGACGATGGCATTCAAATGGTAGGCCTATGGATTACAAAGCAATAGGCCAAGCCAAGAATAACTAGGCATTTAATCAAACACTTGGTGAGCACAACTTGGCAAGCCAATAGGTTAGGTTTTGGTGCAAGTTTGTCTTGCCCATTTCAATCAATAACAAACCACATTGGCAACAATACAATAGGTATCAAATAAACAAGATTAAACAACATAAAATGGATCAAAATGGCTAAGTAATTCAAAGGAAAAAATAAAGCAAAATCAAAGGCAATGAATAGTACATGGGTTTCGGCCAAAATAATGGTTCCATATAAGGTTTCCAATTTCAATTCCAATACATTAGGCATGTTAAAGGATGCATATAAGACTCACCTAAACCTTCCAATTGCTTTGAAAATTTGATTTCCACTCAATTTCTTCAAATGAGGCAATTAGGGAAACTTGGCAAATCTTTATGTTCTGCACAAAAATAACTATTAATTAGTTACCTAATGGCTTCCAATTAATATATTCTAACATCAATTAATATAAACTAACTTTAAGTAATATAGCTAAGGCAAACAATTTCAATCAAGTTAGGCAAATTAGGTTTTCTACCAAAATGCATCAATTGATGCAATCTAACC
Source organism: Aleurites moluccanus (assembly GCA_948193065.1). Lineage (NCBI taxonomy): Eukaryota > Viridiplantae > Streptophyta > Magnoliopsida > Malpighiales > Euphorbiaceae > Aleurites > Aleurites moluccanus. The sequence continues at coordinate 33,667 of CANXYC010987151.1, forward strand.
TAAAACCCATTCAATTCAACTTTAAAATAATCTAACTAAACCATAAAAACAAACAAAACACTTCCTTACCTTGATGGAGTGACCTTGTCGAAATCTATATGCCAATGTTCCTTGATTTCCTTTAAGCTTTTGTAACGGCCCAATTTTAGACCATGACGGTCTTAGGGTACGGGTAATGCCAAGGCGACCAGTACCTCAAAAAACCCATGCATTTACTTTAACTTAACTTTTACAAACTAATAATGTCATTAATGATCATTCCTTAAACATATGATACAATTTAGGTAGTAATTTTTTTCTAAAACATCATAAGATTCTTACAGAAAAACTGATAGAGTTTTCTTTATAACTCCGACTTAAGCTATCCATAAGAAATAAAGATTTACACTTCCAAATAAACATACATCCCCTTTTATCCTCCATTAATCAATCACAACTCAATAAGCACTTCGTAATTTACATTCATATCTCATATCATATATATACATCATTAACATTTTCATATCAACTTGGTTAACATTTTGATCATATTAAACATTAAACTCTTAGCCAATCCAAGCCCTATATACATTATACCAAAGAAATTCTATACATAGGAGTAACCTCAATACATATATCTATAATCCAAGGTTGAAGATAATGTAGCCAATGGATGATTGCCTCACTAAGGTCCTGAAAACATTTAACAATTGAGGGGTGAGTATAAGATTATACTCAGTGAATCAATATATATGAATATGCAATATTATTCATGAAAAGTTACATCTATCCATTAATGATCTGTAAATAATGAATACTGATAATGGAATGGTGAAATACATATCATGAACCATAATGCATATAATATAATAGGAATCTGTAACATATCATAATATATCATATATTGTTACTTCACTTCTCTTCCTTCACATTTCCACCCAATCACACCAATTCCAATCAATCACACCATGGTATAGAGAATTTCACCCTCTCTAGCAAGGGCCAGAACATATATACATATATCTGTGTACACAGCCGACGAATTTATTCACTACACCATCGAAGTAGTCCTGTTATAACATATTATATGCAAATGTCTCATATAGTATGAATATATCAATATTAAGTCTCAAATATGACTTTAATGATGTTAAATAATATCATAAAGGTCAAAGGAGCAATATAGCTCAATATGAAAATTTTGGCCTCTGGGGCCCAATTGCACCAGCACAACTGACACCCCTAAATTACGGATCTGTTTCTCTTTTTTCAGGCACTTTCTGGTTTGCCTTGAAATCAATATTTCCATGGCATTTTCTTTATACCAATGATAAATATATATATATAATAGACAATTGGGCTTGATTTGACATCAAAAAGCCTTTCAGAATGAATTTTATACAGAATCAAAGTTTAGGTCAGTTTTAGACATTTCGATAGCGTTGTTTTAGGTCATTTTAGCAAAACTGCCCAAAAGTGGATCATTAATGGTTTTCAATCAAGGATATCTTTTCATATGCATAAATGCATGACTTATGAAAGAATAATGCATGAATCATATATATAGACTCACCTCTGACAAAAACTCCAATATTTTCCAACAGGCCTAATTGGCCCGTGACTCGCCGTCCGTTGCCCTAGCTTGGGAACTTTCCCCTATAATAATAAAATCACTCCGGTAAGACTTATACTCAATACCATTCACATCAAAACACATATCAAAGCATATTAAAACATATTAGCATACATAGGTACATACTATACACCATAAATCCTATATCATACAATTGACACTTTACATACCTTTTGTGCATCAAATGCGCTTTTATCACCACATTTC
>CANXYC010987239.1:0-11208 GCA_948193065.1 Aleurites moluccanus
TATATATATATATATATATATATATATATACAAGGGAGAGTGTAACGTTAAACAATGAACATACCACTTAATTGAAATACATTCAAATTCTTGAATAATTATTTTTAAATCACGTAACAGCCCATACTATTTTTACCTTCATCCAAAAGAAAATAAAATAAAGACAGCACAATATTGCACATGACAACCTAATTAAGCTTAGGTAGTTGGTAGTAGCTAATGATGAAGACTTGATATTAGTCATCCCCTCTTAGTCATTGCTACAGTCACATTGACAAATTCAGTCTTCTCTTTTGTCATGCGATCCTCAATAATTGCCTTGTACCTTACAAAAACCTCATCGATAATGGCTTCTCCAAAGCTGAAGTGTCCAATAAGCAAAGGCTCAGCCACGGCTCTCATGCACTTTGCAACATTATACCCACCATCTTTAAATGGATCAGAAAGGTCAAATTCATTTTTATAAGCATCCCAATTTACTTCAGAAACCTCCAAGCGATTCACAGTGAAAGATCCTTCTTTTACAATTTCGGACTTCACTTCTAATGGGGATGGTGTATACTGAGGAATGTTGAAGGAGTCAAATTTCTCTTCCTCAATGATCCCCTGCATTATTAACAAAAACCCATTTTCAATGCAAAGATTTATAGTATTTATTGATACATGTTTATGTTTTTTTTTAGTACTTAAAAAATTATTCATGAAAATAAATTTTGAGAATTTGGATTCATTCCTATCATCCTGTTTTATAAGATAGGGAATTAACAATTTATCTATTTGCTCAGCCGATTTTCCAGTACATGTGTATATGTTAGTAGTTTTGTTTACCTCTAACACCATTTCTTTAAGAGCCATAGCTAAAAGCTCCCAGATATAGCAACACTCCTTGCTAGAAGGATCTTGGCTTCTTCTCCCTAAAAAAGTTAAAACCATACGACCACCTTCTACCAATTCCTCCGAACGACATTTTAGAAACATTGAAAAATCAGCTTGAAATTGGTTATAATAAGCCTTTAGCACGCTTGGGGGACTGCCACTAGCCATATAAATGTTCCCCTTGTTACCTTCCAACCCTTCAGGAACCTATGAGGAAAACAAAATACAATACGAGCACATGAGGATCAAACATTAATAGCTAATTAGAAATTTTAAGTATAATTTTAAACTATTAACCTAAATTTTATATTGCAATTCCAAACGCTAAATTTATTGAACTTCTCTAACTAATTACTTAAAATGCTAGTTTTCAAAATCTCTCTCTCTATATATATAACATGAGTTAATAAATTTTAAGTTAAAAATTTGTCATGTGTCATATTTAAAATTTTTAAAATAATTCTAGAATTGGTGATGAAGTTAGATCAATTACTTTTTAAATTTTAATTTTTTTTTTTTTAATTTCAGATAAAAATAGCACGTATCATATATATATATATTTAGAAATCACTTCATATTCGGATATTTATGGACTCAACAAATTTAAACTCAAATTGACTCGATTTTTAAATAGATAAAACTCTCTCAATTACCAATAACTTCATCCGCAGGATATGAATTCACGACTTCTACTTAAAAGCAAAGGGTACCGAGCCACCCAAATCAACTATTGATTACTTTTAAATTTATATATTTTAAATATATATCTTATATAAACATATTTCTTATATAAAGGTATTATAATTATAATTATTTTTTAATTTACATCACGTGAAGTCTTTATCTATATGAAATCAAACAAAAGAATTAGATTATAATTTCCTTTCCGGTCCCATCCAGTGTAATTCATTCATATTGGAATTATCCTAATTACAAAACAGTACCTTAAAACACCAGATTCAAGGAAAAGCTTAATTTCACCAAATATATACCATACAAAATAATGAGTATATTCGTAATAAAAAGCGTGTTTTCTAGTCATAAAAGAGCAAACTGATCATTGTGTCTTAAGAATATATTTTTCTTTCGAAACCCCAAAAAAAAATTAAAGAAACATAATAATGAGAAGAAGAATGGTAACCTGTGACAGCCACTGCAGGCTATAAGAAGAATGAACAAAATGGAGGCTTTTGCTAGGAAAAAGCCTGCCATAGAAAGAACCAGGAACTCCAGTGAAGAAACATTTGCCTGCAGAGCTAGTTGCGATTTGTTTTTTTAATTTTTCTTTAAAACCTGGTAAGGACCTGAAAATGTTGTTAAAATCATTTCCTGGCAAGTCATTCAAGAAAATTTGAAATTCTGGTGATTGTTGGCCTAGCTTTCCACAGATCTTGTCCACTACTTTGATCAGTTCAGAAACTACAAATAAAGTGTTTGGTCCTGAAGAACATCCCAAGTCTGCTATGGCTATACTCTTTGGGAAGTTACTGCAGTAGAGATTGGTTATGGCTTCCTCTGTGATAGGCTTTGTCATGGATATCACTTTTTGCTGCATATACATTAATTTCCATGGTCAAAATTAATAAAAATTTGACCTAATATCTTCAATTATATATTAAAATAACTTAGGTTAGATTAGTGTTATAGATTTGTTTAGGAAAATAATTAGGTATATTATAATATTAAGAAAATAAATGAGTTTAATATACCTGAAGCAATGAGTTTTTGGCATAACTAGTGTCTCCCATTCCACCATTCATGTGAAGCACTTGAATTACTTCCATCTCTATGACTCTCTCCCACTCTATCTCTTTCTCTATGTTTTCTAATGCTTTTTAGTTGTGTTCTTCAATCAGATTTCCCAGCCTCTATTTATAGGCGCACAATTTCATTTATTATTTTTCAATTTAATGATTGAAATATAAATAAATTGCCAACAACCAATAAAACATTATTAAGGATAAGTAGAACATAATCTTATCTGCACGAACATTTTCGACTCTTCCGTTCCATACGACGTCACTTTGCTTACGTGACACATCCTAGTCATTACTTTGCAGGTACGCTTTCTGGTCTTTTGGTTCTGAAATTCAATACCTAGTATCATTTAATAAAATATATCCTCGTGTTTTCTAAATTTTAAATTAAGTAAAATATTTAACATAAATATTATCATATAATTCAAAATAATTACATGCTGAATTATTTAATTTTGAATACTAACTCAACTTACTGCGTACACCATCTAAGTCTTGTCTACACCATATGAAATCCTATATTTTATCGATGGAGAATATGCCAATTTTTAATTAAATTAAACAAAAATAAATAATAAATCAAACTCAACTATAGACTTTGTTGTCCCATTTTATTAGTTTGATTATTAGAAACACTACGGATAAGGTAACTTCTAGTTTTTTGTTTTATTTTTTATTTTTTATCTGAAACTCTAACTTAAACTCCAACTTGAAATTTTATAATTTTCAATAAATAAGTTCATAATGAAGATGCATTATTAGATTTTAAGAAATAAATAAATTCATAAAATGTAAATTAGCAAATAATCTAAAAAGTCAAACAATAAAAAAAATATAAAAATAAAATTTTAAACCTCTTAATTTTTCAATTTAAGAGATCCTTATTTATCTAGATTTTTTTCCCTAGCATATTATTTTTTTTCTTATTTGTTTCATAACTAAATAATATATATATAAAATAATTAGTGTGGTGTGTAACACATGAGATTTCTTTTGTTTGTATATATTATGAAATTTTTTATAATGATATATGTAAGATTTATTATGAAATGTTTGTTTTAAAAGTGAAATTTGTTTATTTTTATTTGAATTTCAAAATTTGTATTTATATAAAATTTTGTGAATTTATATTCAATGCATTAAAAAAAGAATTTGAGATATATTGTAATTTCATATATCTAGTTTAAATGGAAAAAATAATCGAGACATTTAGACTTTTGTAATTTAAGATAGAGTTAGTTTAACATGTATTGTCGAAATGATTTTTTTTCAGTTTCTGTTGTGAACAGTGACTGTAAACAGTACGCGTGAATAATAACTGTGAACAATACGCATGAATAGTGCATATGAACAATCCGCATGAACAGTGCATGTGAACAATGACCATGAACAGTAGCATTAAAAATAAATTCAGGATTTTATTTAGGCAGTAGCTTCTTCACTTCAATTTTTATTTTCTTTCTTCTTTTCCATTTCCTATTCCTCTCAACCATAAGTTATTTTTCTTCATTTTTAAGGTTTTAATACTCTAATTAAACTTTATTAATACTAGAAAATACAAATTAAAGATTATAAAAAAATTAATTCAAGTCAAATTCTTCAAAATTTCATTGGAGGAGAAAATAAGGTAATTTTCTCAAATTTTATCTCTAGCTTGAGTTAAGTTTTTTGTTAGTTAGAATAGTTATTTTTAAGTTGTGGGTGATCTTTTGTGAGCATTAATAGCTAATAATTATGGTTATATTTAGTAGCATGAGGATTTATAATTTTTGGATGAATATTGCCATGAATAGTAGATTTTCTCTATAACTATTATTCATCATTTATTAATGATAAAATTAATGCTAGAATTTATTTATAGAGATTCTAAGAAGCTTAAAATTTATGGAGGATTATTTTATGTGATTGTTTTGAAGAAATCTTAAATTTTAGAATTTTAGGGGTTTTTATTTAGGAGAAGAAAACTCAAGAAATTAAGGATCTTTTGGATTTGAGCAAAAGTTGAGTTTGGCTAGAAAGGTTTTTAGTGCTAAGAGATAAGTGTGGATTTCGTTTCATGTATATGATTCTCCATATGAGAATTTTTACTAAAGTATATTGTATTCATATATATGCATATGTTATTTATAAATTCAATTTATTGAAACCCTCCTTAAATAGAATATTTGAATGTTGATAATGACTTGGGTTATTTTCTTTGAACCAAGTTCATTAATAAGCATTTATTATGTCTAATATGATATGTTATTTATATGTTGTGATCTCTTGATCACTTTTAATTACTGTTGAATAAATACATGATATGCATATTATGGAACATACATTATAGAATATTTTTTCCAATGAGAGTTAATTCATTGGTCCAATGTGCACAGAGGAAACCTGGCTGATAAGGTATAGAAACAGTGTTTCACCTAGAGGAAATCATGAGCTTTAGGCATATGTCTGTGCAAGTATATGTGCCACGTAAAGGTAGTAAGGCTACCCAAACGTTATGTATTTATTTGATAATGCCATTCTTTATGGGCATTTATGTTCTTAAAAAGAATCATGATTTGATATTTATATATGTATTATGAGATGATTGGATAGTGCTACCCTTTATAAGCACTTATGATATTAATGTATATATTAAAATTTTTTTCTAGTACTCTGGTACATATTCAAGATTTGCTATTCAAGTATTCTATATATGTTATTCATTCTTATTATTCATATCTTACTGAGTTAAAGACTCACCACAAGTTCTAACTTAGTTTGAGAGAGAGTTAATTCTAAAGACAGAGTTTCTTGATTTTCTTCTCCACAAGAAGACTCTTTTATATAATATTTTTGGATAATAGTTGAATTATGTATATATATTCATGTCTATGAGAAGTATACTCTTAGAAACTTCGTAGATATGTATGACGTTGCTTATTGTTTTGTTGCCATGGATGACATTATAGACTTTCCCTTGTTCCATATTGATGTTAGAATTATCTTTTGATTGGTAAGGAACAAGAGGAAATGTCATATCAGATTGATGAGATATATATAAGATATGGATGTTTGGCATGATGCTAGTATGTGTTGTATGTTTGATTCAGGTTAGTTAAGAGTTCTACGGGTATACGGTGGCCTTATGTCTACCCTTACCCTAAGACTGTCGTACTGGTGGTTTTGGAGTATGACAGAGGTAGTATAAGAGCTATAGGTTTTTCAACCATAAGATAGATAGATAGATATGTAAATTCCCTAGCATGAATGTCTGATTAAGATAACTACAGAGCATATGATTATATTTCGTCATGTTATATATTTTTTGGAATAAATTTGTGTTAAATTGGTGTTATGAGTCTAAAATTACTCTATTTTTCTTATCAGTTGAGCGATGCCTCTAAGACGTGGTCGTGAATGAGGTACAGGACGTAGTAGAGGTTGTCTTAAGTGAGAATTGCCTTCTGAGGAGGGTTCAGTTGGTAGAGTGAGAGGTGAAGAGGTTCCTCCAGAGCCACAAATAGATGTGGTTGGTATAGCTCGGCTATTGGATCAGTTGCAGAGAAATTATGAGGTTTTAGCTGAGTTCATTACTCAGCAAAGAGAGCAACAGGTACCTCCAGTACTAGTAGTTTCAATTACCCCAGTGGGTCCTCCACCACCACCAACAGTTGTGTCTTTGGTTGAGGAGGTTTCTTTTGAGCAGTTCTTGAAACTCAAACCTTTCGAGTATAGAGGAAAGGTGGATCCTATAGAGTTGTTGGATGACATTGAGGAAAAAGTCAAGATTTTGAGGATCTCTGACAAGAGAGTTATAAAGTTTGTTAGTTATTTGATGAAAGTTGAAGCTAAAAACTGGTTCAGGAGGAGTATTCAGGGTAATGCAGATCTTTCTTGAAATCAGTTTAAGAAAAGAGTTATCGAGAAGTTCCTTCCAGAGAGTATGAGGGAGGTTAAAGCTGTTGAGTTTGAGAGATTGGTTCAGACTCTTGGTATGACTGTTTCAAAATATGCAAAAAAAATTCAGCCAATAATATATTATATTTTCATTTATTAGTTTTAATTCAATTGTTGATATATAAATAAATTGCCAACAACCATTGGCTGTCTATGGCCGCAAAGGGTCAGTGGAGCACAATCGTGTCCACACACACACTCCTGACTCTTCCATTCCATACGACGTTACTTTCGTGTCCACACACACACTCCTGACTCTTCCATTCCATACGACGTCACTTTGCTTACGTGACACATTCCAGTCCATTACTTTAATTACATGCAGCCTTTCTGGTCTTTTGCTTGTATTTTCGTGTTTCTCGTGCTTCGTTGGCTTGCGTGGATCATGTGTCCATTATTCTAATTTCCAAATTAGCTTCTTTTCTTATTCATTTTTTTTAATCGAGTAATTTAGTGTTGGATAAAAATAAAAATTAAGTTTTAAAAATTTAAACATTAAATTTTACGTATTATATATATATATATATATATATATATATATATTTAAAATTTTAATCACTGATTATATTTTATGTAAATTTTAAATTAATAATTTTAATTTACTATTTTAAATGATTTTTAAATTAAATAACATATTTAAGATAAATATTATCATATAATTTAAAATGATTAAACCTTCAATATTTTAATTTTGCGTAAAGAATCAAGTTACTGTATATACCATCTAAGTCTTGCCTACACCACATAAATTCCTATCATTATCACAATTTATAATTAAGTTAAACTAAAATAAATAATAAATCAAACTCAATTATAGACTTTGTTGTCCCATTTTATTAGTTTGATTATTAGAATTAGTACCGTGAGGTAATTTCTATTTTTTTTTTTTTTTCAAAAAGTGGTTATACCCGAAACTCATAGTTTTAAATAAACAAGTTACTAGTAAAGATGCATTATTAGATTCAAAAAAATAAATACATCCATAAAATGTAAATTAACAAATAATCTAAAAAGTCAAACAATAATAAATACAAAAATAAAATTTTAAACCTCTTAATTTTTCAATTTAAGAAATCCTTACCTAAATTTGATATAGATTTTTTTTTTTCATATAAATAGGTATCATATTATTTTTTTTCTTATTTATTTCATAATTAAATAATATAAAAATAATAAATAGTGTGGTATATATGTAGTGATGTGATTCTGTTAAGCTCGCAGCTTTAGAGAAGATAATAAGAATAAATCAAATCAAAGAAAATGAGTCACCGCTTGATTTTAAGTATTATTAAGACCATACATAAAAAGCATTTTTCTCGTTTAGAAATAAATAGTAGCTTTTATACTTATAAAAGCATCAAACTGCCTTAACTAGTTAGAAATCTAGATAAGAAAACTGGATAAAAATTGGAAAAAATATCAGACATTTCAATTCGCTTAGCCATCACAATCAACTTTCATTTTAGCTAAAAATTTAAAAAGAAAGAGAGGAGAATTTGGATATATTTTTAATGAATGAATAATTTATATATGCAACGTTACATGAGATACATAAACATCATGATAGGAAAATTTACATAAAAGACACTCTAATCCTAAAGAAAGGAAATGAGATGAGCCATTTAAACAACCTAATAAATATAAGTGCAAAAACTATCAAAAGGTAAAGAATTTCTATAAAATCATGCCTCTAACACCCTAAATATTATAATCCTTCAATCGATAAAAAGCCTATACTAAAAAAATGAAAGCAAAAATGATATTTGATTACTTAAATATTTTGCTTTGGGCTAAAATGCATAAGGCTTATTTGACTTAACATCCTTACAAGCTTATTTAGCTTATAACTCAACTTTTTTATCTGGAAAACCTACATGATTAGTCTCCACGAATAAATGCATATATTCTATTATATATAACAAGTATAAGCAATTTTTCTACAAGGAAAATATGTCATTATCAATTCATCATTGGTATCATATTCAAGTATTTAAACAAACAAACTCAAAATATTAAAAAAAAATAGTAACTTATTCATAATATATGTATTTGGTCATATAACTTAAATTTAAAAACAACTGAAACATGTCAACACTGTGACACAAGTTAAACATATAAAAGTACATACTTGAGCATAAAAATAAGTTACCCATCATAATAAACTAAATATGGTAGTAGCTTATATATTCTAATGACTATATAAATTTAATTAAACATAATCTAAATGCATGAATATCAATTCATAACAAGGATGTACAAACTTACATGTTTAAGCAACAAAATAGGCAAAATAACTGAAGGAACATCATGGATAATAGCATGTTTAACTATTTATTTTCCCATGAACTTATTTAGGTCTAAACAACATCATATATCAATTAAACATGATTGCAAGACCTAAAGATGCATAAGAATGCATGAGAAAGGCAACCAAACAATCATAGAAATACATAAGAAGTAAAGGAGCAGCAAAAACACAAGGAAATAGAGCCATATAGGGTCAAGCAACAAAAACAAAAGTCCTAGTAGAGCCGTGTGACTTTCTTAGCAGGGCTTAAGCTTTGCATGTTTATGGTTGTCTTGGCGATCGTAGGCTTTTTTAGGTGTGAGAGGCCTAAACCATACATTTTTCTAGGTTTAAATTAATTTTAAATAAGACCATGAATTGTACATAGATATAACAATAGCATGCCATAAAGCTTGATCATGGTTTCTTTACCTTTCATTGAAAAAGCGTACCTAGGATTTGAATGGATCAATCAACAAACAAAATAATTGATGCTTGAATAAATAAGAAATTAAATTAGTTAGAAAAATATGCATCTTTTAGTTTAATAAAACTAATTATTTATGAATCAATTAACTATGTCACATATTGGCAGATGTCATGATATTATCACGATTCATGATATACAAAATATACAAGATTAGGATCATATATATTTCATAACATGAACTATTATGCATCCATATTATCTTTTAAGAAATTTAGAGACTCAATTAAATAATAAGAAAAAAAAAACTTAAATTATGCACAAAAAAGCTTGGCAAATTGCACTCGAGCTTACCTCTTACTTTCCATTGTGATTCAAGTTTGAATATCTCAATGCAAATGAACTTCCTCACTTTATGAAGATGGCTTAGATATTAAAATAATTTGGATTCACAAAGGAATTTTCTTCTTTAATGGTACACAAATTAAGAAAGAATGACATTTTAATTACTCATATTCATGTTGAAGACATCATATTCAGTGCTGCTAATGAGTCCCTTTGCAAGGATTTCTCTAATTCTATCCAAGGTGAATTTGAGATGAATATAATGGAAGAACTCAACTTCTTCTTGGGATTAGAAATCAAACAATTGGAGAGTGGTACATTGATCAACAAGCCAAGTACACTAAGGAGCTCCTCAAAAGATTTAGGATGGACAACACAAAGCCACAACTCACTCCCATAAGCATTTCAACAAATATGGAAGTTGATGAGAAAGGTAAAAACATTGGCTTTAAGCTCTGTAGAGGCATGATAGGATCATTGTTGTACTTTGTAACACCTCAGCTTAGCCTGAACTAAATCTATATAGAGATCTTCGGGGAAAGATTTTTGTTTTCTTAATATTGTGATGTTAATATGTATCTATGCATGTAATTGGTATTTATGCATGTTATTTGAATTAGTTTTAGGCATAGAAATGGCTTAGAGGCTGCTATGACTTAATCGGCAAATTTTGAGTTTTTGGTGAACTGGGGGCAAAATGGTCATTTTTCTCCCGTTGGAATTTTATGGATTTAATATCATATTTAAAGAGAGAAAATAATTTAAAGACTTGAAAATGGCCTTATTTTATTTATTTGAGCAGTAGTTTAAGAAACAATTTCGGTCGGGAAATTTTTATCGGCACGTAGCGCGATTTCGGTGTTCCGGTTGCACTAAGGGTAATTTGGTCATTTCCTTTATAATATAGAGTTATCAAGTGTGTGCAACCATATGGTATTAGTTTAGGCTTGATTAAATTCGACCGTTGGATCAAATGACTTTAAATTGGATGGTTATATGAGTAGGTTGCAATCTATCTAACCTAAGCTCAATTGTATGGAATTATTGCCTTGAGTTGTGATTTGGTGTGGCAAATATATGTGTAACCTATTAAAGTTGACTTTGTATTAGCCAATAGGATTAAAGTATGAAGAATGGATGGTTGGATTGATAGGTTTCACAAAGATTATAATGGAACCAAAACCTTTGGATCAAACCTTTAATAAATGGATAAATAAAGCAATTTGTCTTCTTCTTCCTCACAAATTTTCAGCCAAAACTCCTCCATTGTTGTAGCAAATTTCGGCCAAAACTCATCCCTTCCATCCTTTGATGCTTTCTTCCATTTTTAAACACAAATAGCTAATTTTCTTTACCCTAAACACTAATCCAACCATAGAAATCAAAGAAAACACCATTAAAGCCACCAAATATCCATTTGAAGTTGTGAAGAACTTCAGGTAAGTTGTTGGTTTTTAAGTTTTGTTGTTATAGAAATGATTCTAAGGATTAGGTTGTTAATATTTATGGTTTAAATTTCAATTTGAATGGTTGAAATGCAATATGGAAGTTTGAAACCCTAATAGGCATGTTTAGTTTTA
>CANXYC010987470.1:0-12458 GCA_948193065.1 Aleurites moluccanus
GATTTTGCTTGTATTGCTTAAGCTATATTAAGCTTATTTGTGTATGCATGCCATATAGTATAGTTATGGGTTCTTCGTGGTATTGGTAGCATAAGCATCACCCGTACCCTAGGACCGTCATGGCTCCTAAGTTGGGCTGTGACACCTACCATTTGAATGCCATTGTCACCAGCGACATTGGCTAGCCAATTGTGCCAACCATTTGACTTTGGATGACCATCTTGTATTCCAACCTAATGCTAATTGTTATACCTATTGTTATTATTTAAGTACCGTCCATTGCTTATACACTGTTGAATTACAGTATCATTTGATTAATTTGGAAGCTATTGCTTATTGATGAGATAATTGCTATTTATTGATATCCATTGATTTGTTCCATACCTATATTGGTTTATATGTTGATTTGACAGAGCTTCCTCACCGACGGGATAGAGGGTAAATACCGTCAGCAATGTGCATATTGATTACATAGTACCCTAGCTGGGAAGAGTTAACTGTTCTAGCCATAAGACCTGGTTAGTCTTATGTATATGATATGAGATTGATATGAGATTATATGTGTTCATGGCCCACTATCTTTCTTATCTACATGATATGAGTTTTGTTAAACATTTATTGATTCCTAACCTTTGAATTTTGTAACCTTATTCTTCACTGTATATTTGGTGTGCAAACCCTGAAATTTATTGATTATTTACCTGTCTATTTGCTATTTACCTAACCTATTTCTATTAATGGTGCATATTAGATTCACTGAGTATTTATACTCACTCTTTTAGTTGTTAACCATTTTACAAGTGCAAAATAGGAGGCAGAATCCAGACTCTCTTTCATCTGTGGATTTCTGCAGAGTGATTGTAACAGTGTAATTATTTTGGACATTGCATTTATGTAAATATTCTTAGTTGCTCTATGGTTGTGTATTAATGGCATAGTTAAATTGAGTGTGTGAATATATGATATTATATGAAAGTTAAATATTAGTATAGCATATGATGATGATGATTACAGGCAATAGCACAACAGTTTACAGAATGACAGAATACAAGGTGACAGATAACATAATAAATTATAATTAATTAATTGGACAGTTATATGATAGTAATGTAATATAAGATATGATACTGGATTCTACGGGTGTCGGATGCCTCTAGCATTTCCTATATTCTAGGACCATCACGTTCCTAAATCAGGATGTGACAGTGTGCTTATTTAGAGATGGCTTTTATACAATTTTTATCTTCCTCTACCTCATCTAGGGGAGAACAATTGGTCAGTTTGATTTAAACTAAATTGAAATTCTCAAAAACTGAATTAATCGAACAAGAATTTTTAAAAATTGAACTGAACCGATATATTTTGGTTCGATTATTCAAATTTTTTATTTTTTAACAAAATAAATATATAGTTATTAAAAATATATTTTTTAAAATATATATATAACTAAATATAAAATAAGTGCATATTTTGATTAGTTCGGTTATTTTGATTATTTTTTTGAAGAAAACCAAATCAAACTGAATAGATCAAAATTTCAAAAAGAAATAAATTGAACCAAACTGAAATTTAAATCGTACCGAAACGAACCGATCGAATCAAGTTCCGTTTGGCTTGATTTTTGATTGGTTTGATTTTTTGCTCACCCCTAATCTCACCTATCTTAGAACATCTTTTTGAGAACTTTTTAAGCAATTTTATTTTACTTAGAGAGAGAAATGATTTAAGTTTTATTTGTTTAACATTGTTACTTATATCCACCCTTTTTAAATTTTCATCCCTAGTTTACTCTTTTGTACCTTATGTTAATTTTTAACTTACTTTTCTTTTGATTACTTATTTTGTAGACTCTTTATTTTTTTATAAAATAATAATGTTAAGTTTAATTTTTTTTTATTGAAAGCTTCTTTGAATAATAGAAGAGAGAATTTTAAAAAGGATATCTTTAAAGAAGGATATTATTCTTTCTAAATTAAAATCACGATTGTGCTTATAAATAAGTTTTAGAGAAGAGCAAGTAAATTGAACAAAATAAAAATATGTTGGTGATGGAATGAAGAGTCATGCGAATTAAAAGAAAAAATATATATAGAGAATTCTTGAAGAAAAATAATGCTTGAAGTTGAAGTGATCATACTCTAGTCAATTCCCTTAATTTGAATTGATTAGTTAAAAAATTTTTAATTCTATTTTACTTGACATGGTAATTCATTTCTATTCATCTAATTTATTGTTTGTTAAGTCAATTAACCATTTATAACCTTCTTGTAAACCTAGAAAATACTTAATGTCTCTGGATTTGTGAATTTTATTAATGAAAATTGTTTGTATGAACATGCCTATGAGGTTTGTATAATTTTATTTAATATCTTTTTATATTGGCAATTGAAAATATTTAGAATGTATGTGCCTATTTGAAGTGCAGCAATATTTAAGATAAAAATTTAATTTGTAATGCTTTTGATATATTGTTTATAAATAATAATTTTTATGACATCTAAAAATTTATTCAACATAAAAATGTAAAAAATTGAATTTCTTTAGTATGTAAAATTTTAATTTTGCTTGAAAATAAGTAAAAGGTTTAAGTTTGGGAAAATTTGATGAGACTAAATTATAATAATAATATAAAAGCTATTTATAAACTAAATCCATCAAATTTATTTATTCTTTTTTTATTTAAAGATTCTAAGATAATTTCAAGTAAAATAGAAGTTCAAAATTCATTTAAATTGATATAAGAAGCGAAAGAAAAATTGAAAAACTTTTGAACTGAGTGTAACTGGAGCATGCACCAGACCATGAACTCTCATATACCAAATTCTTTCACCATTATAAATATCAATAAAAGAAGAAAAAAGAAAAGTCAAATCAAATTCACATGCAAAGAATGACCTTGCATGTGAATTAAATGACCAAGTTTAAATCTATGCACGTGTCAAGCTGAAATGCCAATTTAAAAGTCAAGATTCACATTTTGCTTGCACGGCCGTGCAATAAATTCTGGTTCTGCCACTTTTGAAATTTAAAGATAAAACAAGCATGGCCGTGCAAGGACCATGCTGCATTGGCCATGCAACCTTGGGGCTCGATTTTGTGTATTTTTTTAAGGTTTTAATGTGCATATTCTCCTAGTTCGATCCTACTTTAGACTAATTAATTATTGGTGATCTTTCTAATTTTCAGAGGATTTTCATACTTTTCTAAAGTCATATTTAATCTTCTATATATGTAATACCCTAGAAATTTCTATAGTAATTGAACAGTATAACTAGTTATTGAACCAGGAAACACTGACATAATTAAAAAATTTCAGTAAATTTATACAGTATCTAATTTAAGTTAATTTTTTACAGATACTTGTATAATAAAAGATTATGAATAATTATAGCTAATTATATGAAGAAAAAAAAATATGAAAAAGTATTAAATATGTTGGAAAATCAACATAATGGCAAAACCGTAAATAAGTGAAACTTCAGTGGTATTTTGGAAAACTCATTGTCTATATTCTAGAATGGCTCTGAAACTATTTTTATAATAAACTACAGATAAAAATAAGTCATTTCAGTCACTTTGAAATCTAATTCTCAACAGAATTGACAGAATAAATTATAGAAAGAAGTGAGGTCAAAGTCCAATTATTAGATAGTTTGAGGACCAAAATATAATTTTTTCAATTTTGCTTACTATATTAGCATGCCTTAGAAATTTTTGGCCATTCTTCTTCCTTGGCCGAAACTTGCTCCATCATTTCTCCCTCCATTTTCATGAATTATCTTAAGAAAAACTTAAAGAAAACCTTGAATTCACCTTTGATTCTTCCATTTCCAACCTTATTTCTCTTAGAAATCTAAAGCAAATCAAGATTCAATTGGAAGAAGAATTCAGGTCATCCATCAATTCAAGGTAATAAGTTGATTTCTTTTATTAAATTGATGATTTAGGTGTGTTAGGTGATAAATAGAATGGGTTTAGTGTTCAATTGCATCAATTGATACATTTGGTGAGTTTTCCCCAAATTTCAAACCCTAATTCAAAGTTGTATGATACGAAACTCTAAATGGATGTTAGTTAATATTTAATTAACTTAGAATATGTTAATTAGAGGCTAATGGATGAATATTTTGTTATTGGTTTGATGTAGAAAATCAAGAATTGGAAGATTATCAATTTTGCCTCCTTTGAAGCTGTAGGTGGGAAATCAAATTTTCAAGGTGATTTGAAGTATTAGGTGAGTTTAATATGCATCATTTAACATGTCTATAGCTTTGAATTGATGATTGAAATTCTCCTTTGAAAGCTCAATATTGGTCAAACCCTTGTTCACTATTCATCTCTTTGATTTCGCTTTGTTTTTCTTCATGTTTCCTAAGCCAATTTGATCATGTGAATGTTGTTTATTGTTGGATATTTGATGTCTATTGAATAGTGTAAGTCCCTTTGGAAACCAAGAGGGGGGGGGGGGGGGGGGTAAATTAGTTATTTGACAAAATAAAAAATTAATCACAAATTAAAATAGTGGAAGTAAATAAACCAATTCAACAATGAATGAATATACATGTATAAATGAGTAAAATATAAAAAGTGTAGGGAAGAAAGAATCAAACACAAGATTTATAATGGTTCGGCCAACCCTTGCCTACATCTACTCCTCAAGATCACACTTGAGTATTTTACTCCGACCATTTTACGGGTGCAAGATCAAACCTAAGTATTTTCACGGGATTACACTCAAACATTTACAAGTGTTTTACAAGGCTTACATTCAAACATTTACAATGAATTTAAGATGAGCAATGAAGGCTCATAAACAATTCCCTTTCTCTTTCTAAACTCACTTAATAGTCCAAAGAAATAATGAGAAAGAGAAGAAGAACAAGTACCCAACTTCCTAATAGATTCACCTTAATGAATCTTACAAATAAATAATCTAACTAAGAAAATGAAGTTGGAGATTTGTTTTTAACTTATGTAAGCTCAATAGATATTATTGTTCACCTTTGGAATCCTTTTAGAACTTATATTTATAGTCCCAACCCAAATAGAGCCGTTATAGTCATTAAAAACCAAAATATAGCTGTTACAATACTTTTCAACGGCTAGTTTTGCTATTTGAATCGCAGAGTTTGAGCATATTCATGTCTTAAAAAATCATAACATTTTCTTGTTCAAATCTGAAATACAGTTTGAGCATGCTTCGCTTATTTTTCAATTTCTCCTTCTATAGAACTCGAAATTACTTGATTCTTTTTCCATATAAAACTAGACATCTAGATCTTCAATAATGTATAATTTAATGCCCAAATTCTTCTTCTATAATTCTCAGAAATATTTTCAAGTTGTCCCATCTATTCTGTCCTAATTCTGCCAGCTTGAGCATAATTCTTTCAAAAATTCATATCTTCATTTTCCAATGTCCAATGCTCAATCTAATTTTTGTTCATAAGACTAGACATCCATATATTTCCATCCATATATGTTTTGTCCTATTAACTTCTCCCAATTTATACAGAATTTGGCATAAATTCAGACTTTGTGCAAGTCTGTCATTTTTCCGGTGTCACGCCTTCAACTTCCTTGAGTAGCGCCTGCGACATCCATGTGTTGTGCCCGCTACTAGAGAGACACTATTCATCTAAAAATATTGGATGTTTTGATAAATTCTCATTTTAATTTCGTGCCTACGACCTGAAACTTTTCAAGGTTATGACTGACTTTGTCGCACCTATGACCAAACTTGTTCCTAGAGCCGCGCCTGCGACTACAAGTGGTCGCACCTGCGACACACCCAAATTCAGCAACTTGTAGCTTCATTTTTAAAAGTTACATTCTTCAAATATGCTCCTCCTTAGCATATGCACTCTTTCAAATAGTGTTAATCCTATAAATAAACTTTAGTCATGATTTCTCATGCCTTGACCAACTCAAACAAATTGTTAGTATAATTAACACAATTAACATGTTTTGTTATCATCAAAATCAACATCAAGCCCAAGAGGGCTAACAATCTCCCTCTTTTTTATGATAACAAAACCATACATACAAGTGTTCAAAAAACATGCAAAAAATACTCAAAAAATTTTTGCGAATAACACTTGTATAATTTCTCCCTCTTTTTGATATCAACAAAATGATTTTATACTCTCCTTTTGAAAAAAAAAATTACTCAGCACATAAAGGGGTCTAAATGAAGTCTCTTCCTATTTCAAGCATTTCTCCCCCTTAATAAATAAAAAATGTTCAAAGGGTACATAAGGGATCATCAAAGCAAAAATATTTTTAAAAAATATTTGAATATGCCATCAACATTTTCAAACAAATTTTTACTCAAATCAATAGGCATATAAACATTATTATAGTGGTAACACATTCATTCAATAAAGATTAAAGTTTAGGGTTACCACTTATAGCTATGAATTTTAACCTCTTGAAGGAGGTAAGTCTATTTTGAGTTGAGACGTCCATTGCATAACATTTGGCTTCTTTTTGCTTGGAGCTTCAAATAATATGACTTCTTTATCATCATCAATTTTCTGCATAAAATAAGAAGTCTTTAGTACCTCTTTAATTTTGGGTTCTTGGGAGTTAGCCTTTGTGTCTTTAACAACTCAAACTAACTTAGTTTTTGGTTGTTTCTTTTTAATGGCACATTCATGAATAATATGACCAAATTTATTGCAATAAGAATAATATTTGAGAAATGTCATTGTCACGACCTGTTTCTGGATCGCGACGGTCCTAGGATGCAAAAGATGCCAATGGCGACCGGCACCCGTAGAACCTAATATCACATGGAATATCTATAACCATCAATTAATTATTCATTTTACTTAGTTACTATTCATTCTGCAATTCTGTAAAACTATCTGAAATTTAGTGTTGTTGGCTGTAACATCCATCATCATATATCATATCATATCATAATGCATCATCACATATACATATACATGTTCATATCCTAACTAACCCATACATACCCCATGGAGCAGCTAGATTATGAACATCAAAATACAGTATTCAGAATATTTACATCAATAGCAAAAGACTGCAGGAATCCACAGAGAGTCTGAAATGAGGATTCCACTATCTACTCAGTACCTGAAATGGGAGACAATAAAAAGGGGTGAGTATATAATATACTCAGTGAATCTATATGCATCGCCAATAAATACAATTGGGTAACAAATGGAACAATGATATCATTAGGTCAATATAAACAGTTTACAGAATCAATAACAAATGGTAACAGAATAGTCAATAAGTATATCATAGGTTCGGTATAATATGGAAAGACATATAAAGGGCCAGTACAGTATGGACTATATGTAAACATACAGTCTCCAGTAATATTAGTTTCAATAAGCATAAGACTGATAAGGTTTTATGGCCAGGACCATAACCCTTCCTAGCTAAGGCATTAGTAATACAATGTACACATTGCCGACAGTATGTACCCACTATCCTGTCGAAGCGGTAGCTCTGTTAAGCCATATTAGGGTTAATATAAGAGTGAAACATATCAATAGACACCATTATATAACAATGGTATCATTAATGACAATAAGCTCAATATCATTCAAATCAAGTAGCAATTGAATCAATAGCATTGCAATATATGGTATACAATCAATGATAATTGGTTTGGTAAACAACAAAGGTATGGAACAAAGGTTGGTTATACAAAGGAAATCGGTAGGCCAATTAGCATGCCAATGTCGCTGGCGACAATGACATTCAAATGGTAGGCCTATGGAAGAAAATGTAATAGGACAATGGCACAACAACTATGCATTTTATCAAACACTTGGTAGGCAACATTGAATGGGTAATTTGGCTAGGTTTTGATGCAAGGTTAATAAAGCCCATTCAATCAACAATTAAGCCACATTGTCAACAACACAATAAGCAACAAATATACAATTGGAAGCAACATTAAATGGATCAAAATGGCTATGAAATACAAAGGAAAAACAAAGCAAAATCAAGGCCATGAATAGTAAAGGTCATTCGGCCAAAATGTGACTTTCACAATAGGTTTCCAATTTCAATTCTAAGGCAATAGGCATGGTAAATGATGCATATAGAACTTACCTAAAGCTTCCAATTGCTTTTGAAAATTGATTTCCACCAATTTTCTTCAAAGGAGATAGTATAGGCAACTTGTGAAATCTTTGTGTTCTACACCAAAGTAACCACAAAATCATTATCCATTAGCCTTCAATTAACATATTCTAAGATCAAATATCATAAACTAACACTAATTCAAATAGCTAAAGCAAACAACTTCCATTAGGGTTTGAAATTTAGGGATTTCTATCTAAATGCATCAATTGATGCAATCTAATCTAAAACCCATACAATTCAATGTCTAAATCATTTAAATAAACCATAAAACTAAACAAAACAATTCCTTACCTCAAAGTGATGATCTAGCCGAAATGCCTTGGAAGAAATTCCTTGGTTCTCTTAAGTTTTCCAAGCAATTCAAGGATGGAGGATGAAAGAACAAAGGTGAATCTTAAGTTTTCTATGATTTTCTCTAAGAAATTTGGGGTAAAACTTGAAGAGAAAAGCTAGATGATGGTTCGGCCACCATGGACAAGAAGACGAAAATATAGAAATTTTTCCAAGGCATCGCTTTTATATAAAATCATAAATGGAAAATTTTATTTTAGTCCTTAAACTTTCAAATATTCATACTTTAACCCCAACTTCTTCTGTAATTTATTCTGACAATTATGTTAAGAATTGGATTTCAAAGTGGGGATTCAAAAGACTTATTTTAATTTATACTTATTTATAAAAATAATTTCAGAGTCATTATGTAATCCAGACAGACCAATTTTTACTATTTCCCTTGAAGTTTCATTTATTTACAGTTTTGCCATTGGTTACTTTTTCAGTGTTCCTAAATATTTTTCACTTCTTTCTTTTTACCAAAATTACACATGCATTTATGTGATCTTTTACCCCTTGATCAGAAACAGAAAATCTTCTGTTGACCGGACTGCTAATTTCTCGGCAGTATTTCCGATACCGATGATTTCCGAAAAAGCAATGCATATGCTTTCTAGCTATGTCTCTAAAATTATTTCCAATCATTTCAATGTTTTTAAACCATAAACTGAGAATCAATTCACGCATACAAGATAAGACTTTCTAGGGTATTACAGTCATATTATTTCTACTTCTATATGAATGATGCCTTTTTGTTTTGCAAAAATAAGATTTATGTCTATAACCATTACATAAATATCAATATCCATTAAATTTGTGGTTATGACTATGAATGTTATGCTTATGTTTTTTCTTGTTGGGGGCATGATTATTTTTACAATTATGACCATGAGAATTATAAGAAAGATGATGTCTAATGAATGGAGCTTTAAAAATCATACTTTCTTTTTCTTTTTCTTGTTTTGAAAGAGACGATTTTAAACTATTTAAATCATTTTTAAAAATTTCATTCTCTTTCAAAATTTAGTCATAATCTTGAGATTTCACTAATAGCTTTTTGTTTTCATTTTCAAGATCATTATTGGCAGAAATCAATGAAAGAATTTTATTGTTCAAATGTTCATTTTCATATTTCAAATTATCAATTTGACATTTGAACACTTTATTTTTATTTTTTATTTTCTCACCCTCAATGCACATGGTTTCTAATGCATCTATTAACTCATCATATGAAAAATTTTCATTAATAGAGTTTGAGGGATTTGATGTTACCTTATGAGAAGAGGTATCCTCATCAATGGCCATAAAGCATAGGCTAGCAACCTCATCCTTGCTTTCCTCATCACTTGTGGAGGTTGAACAATCTAAGCTACTATCTCTTCTAGATTGTAGCATCATTTCCTCTTGCTCATTGTCTTCTTCTTGTTATTGATGAGTAGGAGTGCTTGTATCTAAAGCTTTATCAACATCATAAGAGGTGTTAGTTTTATAAGTAGAATCAAGTAAATTCCATATTTCATTAGCACTAACACAATGAGACACTTTATTGTAATCATTCTCATTTAATGAGCTTATAATAATTTGCATGGCCCTAATATTTAATGCAAATTATTTCAAATCATGCTCATGCCATAGATTCCTAGGTTTTATAATGAGTAAGCCATCTTCAATGACTCCCCATAAATTTTCATCTAAATCATCTAGGAATTCTTCCATTTTATTTGCCCAAATGCCATAATTTTTACCATAAAAAATGGTGATCATACTATACATGCAAGATTCTTATATGTTGCCATAAGATCAACTCTTGGATGGTTAAATCCTCAATGAAGAGCACAAGCTCTGATACTAATTGTAAGTCCATTTGGCAACTAAGAAGGGGGGTGAATTGGTTGTTTGACAAAATAAAAAATTAATCACAAATTAAAATAGCGGAAGTAAATAAACCAATTCAACAATGAATGAATATACATATATAAATGAGTAAAATATAAAGAGTGTAGGGAAGAGAGAATCAAACACAAGATTTATAGTGGTTCGGCCAACCCTTGCCTATGTCCACTCCTCAAGATCACACTTGAGTATTTTACTCTAATCATTTTACGAGTGCAAGATCAAACCCAAGTGTTTTCACAGGATTACACTCAAACCTTTACAAGTATTTTACAAGGCTTACACTCAAACATTTACAATGAATTTAAGATGAGCAATGAAGG
Source organism: Aleurites moluccanus (assembly GCA_948193065.1). Lineage (NCBI taxonomy): Eukaryota > Viridiplantae > Streptophyta > Magnoliopsida > Malpighiales > Euphorbiaceae > Aleurites > Aleurites moluccanus. The sequence goes on from CANXYC010987470.1 coordinate 10,677, forward strand.
CTCGTAAACAATTCCCTTTCTCTTTCTAAACTCATTTAATAGCCCAAAGAAATAATGAGAAAGAGAAGAAGAACAAGTATCCAACTTCCTAATAGATTCACCTCAATGAATCTTACAAATAAATAATCTAACTAAGAAAATGAAGTTGGAGATTTGTTTTTAACTTATGCAAGCTCAATAGATGTTGTTCTTCACTTTTGGAATCCTTTTGAAACTTATATTTATAGTTCCAATCCAAATAGAGCCATTGTGGCCATTAAAAACTAAAATATAGTTGTTACAATTGTAACACCTACCATTTTCTTATGTCATTTTTTAATATATTTGTGTGTATAATTTTTTAAAATTTATTGGCTGAATTAATTTATCATGCAATAAGTATGCATTTTACCTATTTAATTATTTTGAATAATGATTGTAAATGAGCATGGAAAATATTAGCGTATAATATTGATTGGTATGTGGGATTTCTAAAATCTGTATGTGTAAATATATTCTAAGTACTGGAAGTTAGGAGTTAGAATATCTGTAGCGAATTTGGGTGAGTCGGGTTAAGTGTTTTCCAACCGGTATTGGCGAGCTGGCATTGCCGAGCTGGCCTTGCGAAGAGGAAAGTGCGAGCTGGGAGTGCGGAGTGGAAAATGCGAAGTGAGAATGCGAAATGGGAATGCAAAGTGGGAGGTGCGAGCTGGCCTTGCGAAGAGGCAATGGCGAGCAGGCACTGCAAAGAGGAAATGGCGAAGAGGAAATGCAAAGAGAAAATGCGAAGAGGAAGTGCGAAGAGGAAATGCGAAGAGGAAGTGCGAAGAGGAAATGCGAAGAGGAATTGGCGAAGAGGAAGTGCGAAGAGGAAAGGCAAAGAGGAAATGCGAATTGGGTTTGGCAAAGAGGTATATGTGAGCCGGCATGAGCGAGATGGAATGGCGAGCTGGCAATGAGAAGAGGCATTGGCGAGCTAGCAAACTGCGAGCTGGAACAACGGATAGATTAGCGGAGCGAGAATTAGTAATTTCATTTTATTGAGGTAGTAGCTTATAAAAAGGGCAGTAAGTGAAGTATTTAAACACTTAAACCTTTTTATTTTCTTCTTCTGTGTTCTGTGTGTTCATCTTTTCTCCCAAAGGAGCCGAGATACTATTTCTTCTTCTTCATCATCGATTTCACAAATTCTCTATCAAAAATTTCTGGGAAAAAATTCATGGAAATCTATAGAGACATTCTGTGACTATTATATTTCCGTTTTAACTTGTGGAAAGAGCTGGAAATTTTAGAGGCAGTGAAGGATAAATTTCCGCCATTGTAACCCATTTGAGATTTTGGAAACTAAATTCTCCAAGTAGCCAAATTGGGAATTTTGGAGGAAATTAGTGTGATTGGCTAATCGATTGATTGTTGGATAGTTGAAGTGAGTTCTATATGCATCATTTGTCCTATTAAATTTCTTAATTGATTGTTGGGCACAATTTGGGAACCCCCCCCCCCCCCCCCCTCCCCAAAATGGCGAAACCTCACATGATTGTGTTACCTTTGATTTTCTTTGAACTTGTCTTATATTCTCTTACAAAATTAAACCATTTATTGTTATATAACCTTGCTTCATTGATATTTCCTATTTGATTAGCGAACCTTATTTCTTTTGTTATATGAATTACCCATATTATCAAACCTTTGATTTGTATTGGATATTGTACATGGCATGGCCATTATTGATATTGAATATTGATATGATTGATACCGAACTGATTGATTGATTGATGGAATCCGGATGCTATTGTTGTTAAT
>CANXYC010987700.1:0-20411 GCA_948193065.1 Aleurites moluccanus
GTCTCCATCCCACCACCTTCTGCAAATGGGTTAACCCATTGAGGCGACTCTGGGTAGAGGAAACCATCAGAAGTAGCCGTTTGATCAGAAGAATCTGAGTCTTCTGGTTCGGAGTCATACTTGGGTGGGCTATCTTCGTCCGGGAATTTTTGTTTTTCAATTAATTTTGTATCTTTTATATCATATTTATTGAAAATTATCTTTATGCTTGTCATCAGAGAAGCAAAGAGAATTCTACAAGAATGCAAAGTATGTTAGCAAGTTTAAGAGAAAGTTAAAGCATCAAAATCAGCAGAATGATCTTTCCTCAGCTGTTACACCACTGGAGGTATGGGACCATTATCTTACCCACATTTATTTCCAAATATCACTACTGTTTTCCTAATACCTTTTAGCAACCTCTTGAATTATGTTTGTTAGTTTGTAATCATGATAATGATGGTTTGCGTGAAATATTATGAAAGCATTTGGATTTATGGTTAAAGATGCATTGATCTTGGCTGGGATTCCAAAGTAAAAAAATAGTTACTTTATCTCCTTTGGTCGTTACTTTGATTTTAGTCAAGCAGTTGTTCTGGGTTTTGGAAGCTCAAAATCTTAAATAAAGGTTTTGAAGTCCAAATGCACTCAGGTTTACACGCATGAAAGATTTGAACTGGTCTTTAACCGCTTCAATTGTTATTGCAGGACACGAATGAAACTGGACAAGGTAGTAAAATGATCAAAAATAATAAGAAGAAGAACGGTCCTCACAGTTTGAGAAAATTGTATGAGAAGCAGCACAAAGATAATGGGAAGGCAAGAATGGAGAGGGAGGCAATTATTAAAGCAAAAAAGGAAGAAAGAGAAAAGGCTGAAGCTCGTAGAAAAGCTGAAAGAGAGAAGATGTTCAAGAAGACCAGGCATGGTCAGCCTGTAATGAAGTATAGAATTGAGCATCTCTTGCATACCATTCATGGTTCAAATCAGATTTGAATAATCATTCAGAACCAAGCGTGTTTCTTATTTGTGCCTAGGCCACTATTAGAATACTTGTTTTGTAGCTAACAAAAGTGATCAACTATTCGAGTTTCAAGTTAAATGCGATGTTATTAGTTGTAAAATGGACATGTTGAGTTGCTGTTGGGAGAGTTTTGACAGTTAGTAAGACCAATTTTGATGTGATGCTGCATAAATATTGATGAAGTTTTGCCATGCGTAGTTTATATGAATCATTTGATCAGCTCTGTCCCTAATCCGACTTGTGTATGTTTCGAGATAATTTCTCTTATCAGCATATAATCTCAAAGCTAATCGGTAGATCTGTTGAGACTTGAGGGAGAGAGAGAGAGAGAGGAAAAGAAAGTAGCAAGAAGGTGCAACAGAAATATTATATTATAACAGAACCGAATTGATAGTTATTATGTATATTACAATGTAAACACTCTCAAAGTCCATTGTAGGAGTTTGAGAAGGACTGTAACACAGCCTCAGGCGACATAACGAAGCACTAAATGGGGCCGTTGAGGTGGAATACAGGTGGCGAAGATGGCGAGAGCAATGATGACTACCATGAGAAGTCCTTGCACATCAATACTGCCTTCACACAATTCGGTGCAAACAAGTTTCCTCATCTTACAGCACCTTGTACTCAAAAACGTCTCTGCTGAAATGGAAGAGCAACAACAATAAATAAAGTAGTCGGATTGTGTTTCAAGTCAAGTCAAGTCAGCTCGGATGATTTAACTTGAGCTTCAATCAAAGGTTTTGGAACGATTATAACGAGGTGTCATATATGTAATGTTTTTGGATGACTTTCAAGTCGTTTACGCTAACAACCAAACCCGTGTAAAACAAGTCGCTACTAATAATTTTATTTTTATTTTTATTTTTATTTTATAAATAATCTTTGTTAATTATTTTAAATTCTATGCTTTACATTGTACGAGTCATTTATATTTTTATAAATATAATATTTTATTATTTTAAGTTATATAATATTTTTTTTATAATTCAAATAATATATTTAAAAGGTTTAAAATATTTAGAATTTTTTTTTAAATATTAATTGAATATCAATTTGATCAATAATTACTAAATTAATAATAATTTTTGAAAATAATCACATAATAATAATTGAATATACTTTTTATTAAAGGTAAATATTAATTTAAACATACTTTACAACTATTTGTATTTTAATATTTTGTAAAATATTTTAATAATTAATAGAAAGAAAACTAACTTTGTTATTGTGAAGCTGGGAGAAAAATTCTTTCAAATTAGAAATGACATATAAAAAAATAATATTTATTCACTAGTCATCTCTTTCTTATATATATATATATATATATATGAGTAATTATAATTTATAAATAAATAATTTTATTTATTATAATAATTGTGAAATTTAATATTTTTAATTTTATTTAGGATACTACTCATAATTATCTTTAAACTTAGAGGAAGTTAATAAACAATCACAGATGAATAACAATTTCAAAATTAATTAACTTGAGGTGTGCAGCAGCTAAATTCTCCTTAACTATATTCATAAATTCTTTTAGTGTAAATGAATTTGAAATATAAAATTAATAAATAAAAGATAGAATTTTATTTAATTATATAAAAGTTGAATTGCCAAACATAAATCAAGAAACAACCTCTTCATAACATCCACAGCTAAATTGAAATAATGAAATGATCACAAAGATTGATCATGCAACAAAATCAGTGTATTAGTAGTGATAAATTGATAACAATTAAAGAAAGAAGAAGAAGAAGAAGTGTTTATTAGAATATAGATATAATAATCAGAAACAGAAGAAGAGAGATTTGAATTTGATTAAGCGACGCGATGCATGACTAAAGCTCGACGAGGAGGAGGTCGGCTGCAGATGATCATAAGAGCAAGAGCAATTACAAACGCCATCAGAAGTCCTGTCAGATCCAAACCGTCGCCTCCGCTTATCTCCGAACAAACTATTTTCCCCATTTCTGCTCTGTTCTTGCTCTGTAATGGTTAAAGATAAAAAACACAAGTCCACAAATATTATTTTGATTTTTATTTTCCTTTTATTTATATTAGTTGGAGTCAAACCCATGTTGGAATATTCATGCAGAAGGAATCTTGTCTTTGATTTTGGTCTTCTAAAAAATCAACGCGTTCATTTTATCTAATTATTAATTATTTAACTTTTAATGCCTCTGCGTATGGTTTAAGCTTTAGGCTCGAACTAACACAACACAAAAATTTCACTGATTATTTTTATTACATTAAACAAATAAAAATAATATCATTGATTGTTTTTTTAGCTAATTATGTGTGGTCCGATTGAGTGATCTTCTTGTATTTTTTAAAACCATAAATTCAATTTAAATCTCCTATATAGAAAAAAAAAAAGATTTATTTTTGAAATTATGAGTGAACAAGTCAAATTAATTAATCTATTAATTAAATAAGGATGTGGGATTTTTATATTTTCTCTAAATGTATCATTCTTGTCCATCTAACTTTGGAGCGAAAATCAGTCGAATTTATAGTAAAATTTATAAAATTTAAATTGACTTATTTAATTATAAATATATTCGTCTTGACATCCACTCTTTTTGAAACAGGTTAAAATTGATTAGATCAGGTTGAATATACTTATTTACATATTTTTTTATTTTTTTTAAATATATATTTATATTTTTTTTAAATATCCATATAATATAATTTATATTCTATATAAAAATAATTATAAATTAAAAAATATATAAATTATATATACATAAAATATTAGAAAATAAAAAAAATATATAATCAGGAAAAATTTGAGGCAGGTATTACCATGATTCGAACCCATTACGAATATAAAATAAAAAAAATATCCGACCTCATTTACTGAACGGATCAAATATTATTTATTCTATTCGAATCAGACTGATCGGATATCCATATATCAAATTAAAATTGTCATCCTTAATTTAACTTTTATCCATTTATAATTTCTTAATCATAATATAAATTTTTTTTTATGAATTATTGATGTATAAATTGAGTTCTGCCACTAAGATTATAATTATGATTAAATATTTACAAATAAAAAATTTAGGATATTTATACAAATCTATATAATACAATAAAGTTGAGTAACGGATGAACAATAATTTTTTAATTGATTTTAAATTTCCACATTACTAATAATTTCTACCGTTTTGAATGCGAGTTATAAATATCATATTGCTAATTTAACCACATTAATACCATCATTTTATAAATATATCTTAGAATTAGATTGATTTAGTTCCTTCACACAAGAAAATAAATTTCAGTATTTGAAGACATGTGACGGTGTGAGCAAAAATGGACAGAGAATGGGTAGGCAAATGTCACCTCTAGATTTTCACAAGCCAAGCCAGACATATCGGAATTTTGAAAATTTTAATATTTTCTAATAGTCACTTCCCCTTTTATGTATACATATAACCTCTTTTAGAATTAATTTTTATTTTAGCCCCTTTAAATTTTGAATTTTTTTTTTCCACTCCAAACTTTTTTAAAAAAATTTAATTTTATATAAAATTTTCATCCTATTTATGGATAATTTTCATTTTAATCCCTCAACCTTGTGAAAATTTTTTAGAATACATATTTTTATACTAAGTATTTTTCATATTAGAATCCAAAAATTTTAAATTTTATTTTATTTTATTTTATTTATAAATTACCTTAATTCCATTAAAATATTTGAATTTTTTAATAAAAAAATTTACGCTCCTCTAAATTTAAATCCTGAGTCTACCGCATGTGTGGCCAAAATGGGCTTAGGCTGGATCAGCTAAACCATGAATTGGCCGAGAACTTGGTTCTAATTTCATGGCTAGGCAAGTCCTCCAAGGAAAACAAGACTATACAACTTCCTAAATGGCCCAAGAAACTAAAACTAAGGAAGATGATGATGACAAGGCACAAAAGCGATTCTTTCCTTTTATCAAGTTGCAGAAATGAATCGCTATGCATTAAAGTTCGATTCCTGTTAATGCAATAATTAACATTGAAAGAATCAAACCATCAAAAAATATATTTACAGTTTAAATTCAGATTAGTCTGCAATATTTGGATATCGAATAATTTAAAAAAAAAGTTATATGATTAGTATTTTAATCTAGGTCGATGTTCAACGGTTAGTTTTTTTATTCCTAATATTTCTATAATAGCGTTTAGTGACTGATAATTATTAATTATTCGGTAGGTGTTAAATAGTTAAAAAGTAATTGTTTATAAAAATTTTAATTTCGAGCTTTTTTAAAAAAAGATAAATATCCTTTGAAGTAAAAAATACTAAATTATTTTTTAAAAATAATATTTAAATAAAAAGATAAATATTAATATTTATTTTTAATAGTTATTGAACATAATAATAGTTAACGGCTAATAATAATTTTATCAAACACTAAAACATTAACGGCTAATAATAATTTTATCAAACACTAAAACAATCAGATATTAGGTAATAGTCACCGGTTATCAATTAATAATTATCAGTAACAGCAAACAATTATTGTGTACAATTAAATTAAATGAGACTTAAAAATAATACGGGATTATTTTAAAAATAAACGTCAGAGTTTAAATCTTACTAATAAAAAAATTATATTGAATTTCAAATGTAATGAAAGATAATTAAATGCATCTTTAACATAAAGATTACATCAAAAAATTTAAATTATATTATATTAAAATGAATCAATTCATGATCCATCCAACTTTACTGATTTGATGACTTTTAAGTTCAAAATTAGCTTAAAACATTAATGATTAAATTAAAACACAATATTTATTAAATAATTAGAAATAGGAAGAAGGGAGAAAAAGTAGAAGGTAACGAAATGATTGACACCATTATTCATGTAGCCCAGAACCAGAAGCCACGATCTAACAATCATTGATTTTATTCCCTTAATGAAACCCTCACCTACACTTACTACTAGTAGTGGGCCTTTTTTTTTTTTTTTACTGGACCATAACCATTTACTGTGCTAGCCATGGAATGGTTTCATTCTCTTACTGTGCTTCATGATGGGCAGTAAAAAAGGAAATGAAATCAGCAACAATCATAATAACAGAGAATTTACATTATTATGTATCATAAATATATCAAACCTGTGGTCATCATCAACCAATAAAATTGTTGGACTTGGTAACTTTAATTTACCCAACTAGTACTGCACAGACACTGACATTTTTATATATCCATTTGCACCTCCTTTTATTTATTTATTTTTATATCCAAAATCATTATAAGAGATTTCTTTTTGTCAATAAATATTATATGCAGCATATATATATCAGTTATAAGTGTCAATATATTCATAATATTATCACAAATTTTAAATTTCATAATTTCATAAAATAAATTTATAATTTTATTGTCTATATAATTTCAAATAAAATATGAGTTTGATGATATTGTAAGTCTAAAATTATTTTATTTGTAATATATATTATTATAAAAGTTAATATTTTTTTTGAAATTATTAAAATTTAAAATTTAAAATAGAATTTAAAATTTTCTCTCAAAAAAATAGAATTTAAAATTTGAAGGTTTTTTTTTTTTTTTAAATTAAGGTTTATTATTGTTCTATGAAAATGGAAGGGTCCATTATCATGGGCAGTGGGTGGGTATCTGCAAGTGAATTGTTATTATCTATGTGTCCATATATATATATATATATATATGTATATATATACACTTGGTTTATTAATTAATGAAAAATTTATGAATTAGATTTTATGTATATATAAGTGTGTGGTTAGGCTAACTTCTAATGTATAAAATAAAATTAAGAAGAAGAGTTGGGGTTTGGTTGAAAGAAGAGGTGAGAAATGGGAAATGGTAGAAGGAAGAAAGTGAGAACGTGAAAGAAGCAAAAGTTGTGGACATTAACCAATGTCACCGAATCTATCACGTGGCACAACAGTCGAGGCTCATAAATTCTATAACCAAAATAATTTTATTAATAAAGTGAATGTTACCATACCAGAGACCAGAGAGAAAAGAGAAGTCCCTTCTTTCTTATCGTGTTTATATGGTAATTCTCAACTTTTATTTTTAACTGTCATAGTTAAAAAAACCTTGTTCTCTTCAACTTCTAGTCTTCAATGAGTACTGCTAATCTTGGTGAGGAAGACAAGTCAATTCAATGGTTTTCTTGGTAACTGCTTTGTCAATCTCATCAAATGTTTGAAGCAGTGATCAAGTTCAACTATCAATGCCTGTAGTCTGTAGTTATTAACCACATGGAGATCAACAGGGGAAGAGAGAGAGAGAGAGAGAGAGAGAGAGAGTAATGGATGTTGATCTTACTCTTCCATTTATTTTTTTTAAACAAGTTTAACATTTCCCAGGTTAAAAATGAATAGAACCCACCCTGACCCTGTCCCAAAAGTTAATATATAATATAAACCTCCAGTTTTCACCTGATGACGGCACAGAAATATTGATTTAGAAGCAAAAGCGTCCTTTTGAAACTTTAATAAAAACACCACCTTTTTTTTTGCTCTTTGGATTCATGATTAGAAACCTGGAATCTGGCATATGGCTCATCAGGAAAATAATTATGGCTACGACCTCGGCAAAGTTAGTAAAGATACAACTACATGATTGCATATAAAGTGAGAACTCACTGTCCAATCACAGTTGAGTCACTCTGCACATCTAACAAAAGAACAATTATCTCAGGGGAAAAATCTTGCAATAATAATGGTAATAACAAAATAAAGTAATAGCAGAAGAAATTCAATAGTGTCAACGTTGCCAGTAAAATGCAAACTTCTTATGCACAAGAATATGTGACCTTATTCATCAAGAAGCCTTGAACAATGACGTTATGGAGTCCACAAAATAATTTTTATCCCAAAATGGGGAAATAAATGCATAAATATAGTCTGCAAATAGTATACATGGCGACTATCTCAAAGTAAATAACAACAATTAATACATACTACAACAATTGCAGTTTCCATCTCTTTATTAATCACTAATTTGTGACCAATAGCTCAGCCAAGAGTAAAATGGATGGCAATTGAGCTCTCAAGCCTCGGTATACCCTCCACACCTTGTTTCCAGACCAATCAGGCTGCAATCATATCAATCTATAGAAAAATTAAATATGCAACAATGAGTCGCATATGGAGCACGTATCTGCTTCATCCATTCACCACAGGCAAGGGGCTTTACGCAGAAGGAGAGTATAGACACTCGTCAAGAATGCCTCAATGCAGAATCATCATCCATTGTCCAAACAAAACCAGGCATGTCAAATCGAGGCCCAGCAACAGTCCTATAGATGTACAGCTTCTCAACAGTTTCTGGCCTTAAATCTGGAGGTCCCCCCTCATCAATAACTTCAACATTGAGCCTAGGCATCTTCTGACCTAGCAACTTACATGCTCCGTAACTCACCGAGCAAGAAGACATCCAAAGGGATCGCATTGTCTCCAGCTTTGCAGCATTGGCCAAAAGAGCCTTGTCTCCAAAAGGGCAATCTCGAATCTCTAGTTTGCGAAGGTTTTCACATCCAGACATCACATGATGGAGTCCCAAATCACTATCTCCAGCGAAGGCGATAGATAGCATTTCTAGCTTTTTAGCATGAGTTCCAATGTACTCAAACACACGATCAGTGAGGAGACCTGCCAAGGAAAGGCGCTGGAGATCCTTGCAGTGCTCAACAATGGCTCCAAAACCATCATCTAGAGGCTGAAGGGTTACATAATCAGGGGATCGTGGTTCAATAATGCAAAGACGAAAGCGAGTCATGTTAGGACGGTTCCTAGCTATTGTTACCAATGCATCATTAGTCATTTGACGGCAAAAGTACAGAACAGAATGGAGTTTTGGGCAACCCTCAGAAACAGAGACTAGACCCTGTTCTGTCAAGGATACATTTGGCTCGACAGCATACGGGTCAGATGGGAAAACCCTCAATTCGCGCAGGTCCTTGCAAAATTCTGCAAGAGCTTCAAGTCCAATATCTTCAATGTAATCCAGCACCTGCATTCATGTCCTCTAATAGATTAAGAACAAGCACAAACAGAAATTCCAATTCAGATCCAAACCAATATCCAAATTGGTTACCTAGAAAATTTATACAACAGCTAAGGATGAGGTTCCAGCACACACTTATAAATGGAAAAATGAAAAACCTAGCTTCAACAAAAATCTCTAGATGGAATTTAAAACTTCCAAGTGATTGTTTTGCTTTGTGCCACCAATCGCCAAGAACAAAACAAATGATGCTCTCACAAATCAAATCCTAATGAAAACCTAACATTAGAATTCAGAAAGGAAAACTTACCCACAGGCGCTGCAAACTCTGACATTGACTAACAAGCTTAATGACATCAGGGCTTTGGATAGTGGCATAGCTCAAGTTCAATGATGTTAGGCCAGAGCAGACAGGATAAATTGCTGGAAGATAATCTGGAACCACATCCCAAAATCCAGATAAACTTTTCAATTCCTTGCACCCAGAAAAAGCTCCAGATAAGCTTGAGAATACATCAGGTCTCAGCTCAGCTGAGTAGGCGCCTGTGCCCAACTCAACCAGCTGGGGTGCCCTGCGAAGTATGTTAGCAAGCCTGTCAAGGGGCACAGCACGGTTGAGCCTAAGAGTCCTCAGATTGGAGCACCGAGCCACCAGGCGCTCCAGGGCCGAGAAACTCACCTCAGACCCCAAGCAGGAAATGTTAAGAGAGACTAGAGATGTGAATGAGTCTGGAAAGTGGCTTAACCAATGCCCGTTGGGATCATCCACCTCACTCTCCCGCAAATCCAGCTCACTCAGATTCCTACAGACAAGTTGCTTAACTAATAAGAACACTGTCCAAGACACTGGAATATTCTAAAATTCAAACATAAAAGTTGCAATAGCTCTTGTTCCACTAAGTTTAACCTGAGAGCGAAAGAAACAAAACCAGTAAAACCAATATTTGTGATAAAATTTGTGGTCCATCACTGTTGCAATCATTGAAAACGACTAGACTGCCTTATTAAAGCAAAACTCCTCTATGCACATGCTGTTTCCTGGAAAAGAAGAAACTCACCCTTTGCTTGTATGGTCTATCAAATCAGACAAAATTATCACATTAAGGAACAAATTTCTCAATCTAACGAACCAAAATTCACACACAAAAAGTACATTAAAGATTTTGGTCCTCTTCTAAATTTTTTTTAGAAGAAAATAACATATATCACAATTTGAATTACAGTAGGTCTTAATTAACTACATATATAGGCATCTAAAAAGGAGAAATATAGAGAATCTACCTTACTTGCAACAGCAGCATAAAGTAATGAAAAGACAATCTAGTTGAGGATTCCAAAAGAAACCCACATTGTACCAGAAGCAAGCATAGAAACATTCCCGTACCAAGCTCAACCCCGCAACAAACAAATTAGCATATGAAAAAGCAACCTAAGCCATCTTGACTAGATTTTCCAAATTATTAGTACTTCATAGAACAAGCAATCACCAGATCTAGCAGAAATAAACCGAAAAGAGAAGAAAACCAAATAAAATTTCGTACTGCAGTGTTCCAATTTCCAAATCAAAAACTAAAGCAAGAAACTAAATCCCACACCAGTAAAGCCTACTGAATTGTTCCTCAGAAACAAAACATGGAAAAATATGATAATCGCATTAATAAAAACTGTTGTTGAGTTCAGATTCCTCAGAGAGAGTCAAGTGTTCGTCCCATTCCCATTCCCAGCCGTGTCCTCTCACCATAAAACACATAAAAGTGTATTAAATGAAAGGGAAAAAAGGGACAGGCATCTCAATTTCCAAACCAGAAACTGTCGAACAAAAAAAAAAAAGAAAGAAAGAAAGAAAAGATCTTTACACACATTCATCATCATCACATACCAATACAACCATAAGCAGCAAATCGGCGTTCACAACTAAAAAAATTCACATAATCCCCGTTGAGCAAAAAAAAAAAAAAATCCTCCGTTTGCATATTAAAAATTGCTGTAGCAAAATGCAAGCAATTGAAGTCTGCTACTATCAACGTTTTATTATCTGACACCCATAAAATTCTAATAGCTACCATCACTATAAAGATGCTAATTCAACTTTGGCTTAATTGGCCTATCCACAAACAAAAAAATAAAGAAAAAGAAGAAAGATATAACCTTCCATTCACTTCGTTTATCCCGAACTCGCTCTTAACAAAACCAAACAAATCAAAAAACTATCTCCCCCTTCCCCTCCCAAACCCACATTTCTTCACCATCCACAGATAAACCCAACAAACAGGAATTTTAAAAAGCAAGGAAGTAAAAAACCAAAACCTGCAATTGGAAGCAATGGCAGCAAGTCCGTCAGTAGAGAAACCCTCACACGAAGAAAGCACTAACACCTTAAAGTTCTTAAAAGACTTAGCAATCAGCTCCAAGGTCTCATCCGTAACTACCATTCTCTTCAACCTGATCTCCTCAAGCCAAGGGTAGGCAGTGGCCATAGCAGCGATCCACGGGTAAACATACCCACCCCAACCCTCAGGCACGAGATTGAAGTCAGCAAAGTGAGGCTTTCCTTTGAGCTCAATCGATCTCAGTTCTGGAAACCTCCTAATCACCATTGGTGGATTGATGGCGTAACAGTTCCCGACAAAAATCCTCCTCCGGCACCACCGCTCTATCTCGTACCACGACTTGCAAACCATCGATATCGCATTCCGGTCCTTGTCGTTCTGTATGAAGGAGAAAATGTGCTCCAGCACTTCTTCAGGGAACGAACTCGCCATTCTCAACATTAATGCCAATTACTATGAATCCCAAACGATGTCGTTTCTTCTGTTCTGCAGCCGGATTCAGCTTCACAGTTTGTCAGTTCTAGAGAGAGAAAGCTCCGGTTGTTATTGTTGTTTAGATCTGAGAAGCCATCAACTAAAGCGCTTATAGGTGCTGTAGAGAGAGAAACAGAGAGAGAGAGAGAACAAGAAAGGATAAGGAGAGTTTTTATGCTGTGTGACCGGTGAGGTTAGATTTTAACTATGGTTAAACAGTTAGATTGTTTAACATGAAAGCGACACGTATAATTACGTAAACCTTTACCGTCGGATGCGCGGTGGGAGAAAGGGATCTTATCCGTTGGCGATGAAGCGGAGCCGCAGAAAACGGGTGTATGTAAGAGCATGGAGCCACTAGCAGACGTGGAGATAATTTCAATTTATCGTGTCTCTTTTAAATGATTTAGAATTCTTATTTATCATTAACGAGAATTTGGAAAAGGGTTTGGGTTTGAGAGGGAGGGGTATAATAAAGTGTGATGATGTGTAGAGAGGGACGGTGGAGAGGGTATCTCATGATTCGCGTTGCATGGCTGGATCTGAGGGATCGGATATCAGGGACCACAGTAAGAGAGATAATAAAAAGTTAGAATAATGAGGAATGATCTGATGTGAAATTTTTATTTTTTATGATGAGATCATGACCGTCCAATCATATTTGACTCTTTCACTTTGGATCAGCCTCAAGCTCTCCCTCCTCTACAGTTAAGTGCACTATCATTGACCCGTACTATTTAAACTATTTATTCAGTTCCAACGGCCCTGATCTATGCTCAACAGTGATTAAATAAAAACGTTATTGTAAATAATAAATAAAAATCAAAGTACAAACGAATGCACGTTGCATCTTAATCAAGACCGTCAGATGAAAACACTTTTTGACAGTGTACGGACTGTTCGTAATAGCAAACAGGTTTCCCTTTTTCTTTTTATTTTTTTGCACATTCACCCAAGGAAATTAAAATTTCCTTTTAATTACTGTGAACGGTGAAGAAAGAGTGCTTATAATTACATCAGGTGCACCGTACATAGCATCACATAAAATTATTAATACTCTGCTTTTTAGAAAATGAAATGACGATAATAGCCCAATGTGTTGACACAATTTCTACCTATTTCCATAAAAATGAAGGGTACTGTTGTCAGTGCATGAAAAGGACATGGTATTATTGGGTGGCACTGTCTCAGCATGGAGTCCATAGAGCTGTCCTTGTTATGTGGAAAAAGCTGATGTGTTTAAAAAAATGAACGGTTAAGATTTGAAATCAATAAAAGGGAAGATCAGGGCCGTAGATTTACAAGCTTCTCTATCGATGGCTACCGTGAAGCTTTGTCTCTACTTGTACTGTTTTATTTTGAGTTGAACATTGGAAATTATACTATTCTTAATTATCATTATTTAAAAAATTAATAATAATAATAATAATGTTTGTATTTTAAGCTCAGAAATTTAGGTGTTTAATGAGTTTAAAACTGCACAAACACAAGCTTAGAAATGAAATAAAGTAATGAGAGGGTGAGTTGTCAAGCACGTAAAGGTGATTATTTATTAGTTAGAACATAGAAATGGTGATTAAGATTTTAATTTAATTAATTAATTAAGAGATTTGATTATTAAGCCCACGCACGGTTTTCCGGGAATCTCTCCTGCCCTCGAGTGGGATGTATTCGATTTTGATTAAGAATGAAATGGTTACATGTTTGCCAATAAAGCCTAATCTGTTTGGTTAGGATTGAGAGTAGATTAAGATGTCATAATTTTGAGCTCTAATATTGAGAACGCAGGATTTAAATTGTTTGTATTTATTTATTACTTGTAATGGATTGTATCATTGGACTGATATTTATAATCTGATTTATATATAATATTTTATGAAAAAATGTTAAATGTTTTATTTTTATTTTTTATTAATTTTTTTATTATTTTAAAACCATTTAATTTTTAAAAATATTCTAAAAAAATCCTCAAAAGATTGTAATCTACAAAGTTTTATTTATTTTATTATTATATATAATCACAACTTTAATTTTTACTCCCTTCCTTAAAAAAAAAAAATTTCATCTGTTTTAAATTATAATTTATTTTAGTTTTTTAGATTTTAGTTTAATAATTAATTATTAAATATATTTTTTATTAATTCACATTAATATAATCACATATATAATTATATTTTTATTCTTTTAAGTTAAAATTATAAATTTAAATTAAAAATATGAGTAATTATTATAATATTGAACAAGAAAATATTAAGAAATAAAATTTTTAAAATTAATATAATAAATTGAAAATAATTATATTTTTTTAATGTATGCCTAAAATAAAATAATACTGTCTTATCTTTTGAAAACAAAGAAAATAGCAATTTTTCTTTACTACTATCACCGCAGCCGCCGTGTGCCATAGAATAATCAATAAAATTACACATGAGTTATCGTCAATATTATTGAAATATTAAACTAAATCTAAAAAAAATTACAAAAATAAATATTAATATATATAGAGAGAGAAATTAATTTAATTTGATCCATACTTTTGTAATAAAAAATATTACAAATAATTCACTCTCTTAAAATTACTTAAATTACTCATTTAATAAATTTATTCATGGTATCAAAATATATTTTTATCATGGTCTACTAAATTATAAAATTATCAGAATACATATTAAATTATCAAAATACAGATCAAATTACAAAATTATCAGATTAAATATCAAATTAAAAAATAAATTACCAGTTGACTGGTAACCCATCAAAATATCAAAATACAGATAAATTATCAACGAGCTGATAACCTATTAAACTACTAGAAAATCAGATTATCAGTGAACTGATAATCTGTCAAACTATAATATGACCAAAATTATCAATAGACTGATAACATATCAACCTACCAAAAAATTATATTACCTACATGAATTATCAAATGGCAACTGAATTAAACCAGTTATCATTTAAGAAAGAATATTGAAATATCAAACTAAATCCCACATTAAAAAATTATAAAAATAAATACTAAAATATATACAAATAGATAACTTAATCATATTGACTTAATTCGAGCTTTTCGTGATTAAAATGATCCAACAAAAAATATTATGAATAACTCACTATTTTCAAATTAATCAAATTGTCTCTCTAATAAATTTCTTCACAATTTACTAACATAAATAAATAATTATAAATTCTCATTTATATTATAAGTTTGCACAAGATGTAGTTTTTGTTTTCAATGGTTAAATTGAAAAGATTTTCTATAAAGAGGATCGAAATTTGAGAAAAAAATTATATATAACATATCCATCAAACAATATATTAATTTCTGTTATAATAATAATTTTGAAATACAATTTAGATATATTGCTTTATAATCCGTCAAAATACAGATTCATACACTTTCAAGTCACGAAATTATCTATAAAATAATTTGCTCTAATTTTTTAAGATATAGCAAACAGTTAAAGCGAAAATCATATTTCATATTATTAAGAAATTTAATATTGATTATATTCACAGTTAAAAATGATTATTTTGTGACAACTGTAAATACGAAAATAATAAAAATAAATATCACTAGTTACAATATTTAATTTTTAAAAAATGGGTGGACATATATTCTAGTGCATATTTAGAATGTAATTAGAAGAAATTATGCTTATTATAAATGACGGTGGAGGTTAACTTGCAAGTGCACAAAATGATGTCAAGATGTGCAAAATAGACTAGAGATAGGGGTAATTGGTGCAAGCAAAAGTGCAATTGATGTAGAGAGATTTAGATGTGCAAGTTTAAAATTTACCTAACCTAGGCTTCAAATGATTGATTAGAATTGATACTAATATAGATAATTTAATAAATTAAAAAGATTACAATTGAGAATTGACTAAATTATTAAATTTCATTTTGTCACTAACCCTACAATATTATGCTAAATATCATTAATTTTACTTTTTTATTAAAAAATCATTAATTTTGTTCCTTTCTAATAATTTTACTAAAATTCATTAAATTAATAATTTTTTTTTAATGATACATGTTAATGAAAGTTAAGCATAGTAAATTGTATCGGAGATATTTGATCTAAAATTCATTAAATTTTTTAAAATCACTTAAAAATATTATTTTATGTATAAAATTCAAATAAAAATTCAAATTTGATTTCCTCTTAATCCTTGAAAAAACAAATTTCTTTTAGTCAATCCATCTGAATCAGCTTTTTAGAAAAAAGAAAAAGAAAAAATATCATTGGGCATTATAGACACCTGGAAGTCTAAATTAATTATATCTCCTTGTTATGAAGTGTAAAGCATGAATTCAAAGACTTTTTTTTTGTATTGCAAATCATAATATGGAAAACAATATAAGATTGGATTAATTAATTATATAGTAATGACTTTCTTAATTGTGGGAAGAATATTAACCCTTATCACATCAACAAAATAATTAATTATATAATAAGTAATCATAGTTTAAGCAATAATTTTATTTTACTAATGCAAACTGTGGTTACATCCAATTATATGAGCATACAACAGGAGGAATAATAATAATAATACAGTATCTGATGTTGACAAACAAGGATGTATATGTTTCTAGCTAAATAATTCCCCCTTTTATTTTCCTTTTTGTGTACCTTAATGATATACAAAATTGCTAATAATTACTAGCAAACCAATAAGATGCTACTTAGAGCAATAAACATGATTTTTTGGCCAGCTTTTGTTGACCATAACATGAAAAGGAATAAGGAACAATGAGAAGGACACTTGAATACTGAATTAGTTAGATAGATCCCCACTCTACCAAAAGAATCTTTACAATCTATATATTTGTATGTAAGCATCATTGATTGATTAATTATAAATGATAAAATTAACCATTTAAAGTGTTTTGATGGGATAATTATAATTAAAGTGATTGGAGATTAATCAGCTAAATAAAGGTAATTAATATATATAATTATTTGACTTTAATACTTTTCTTAGCTTTTAACCTACCATTAATTTGTATAAGTGGATTAAAGCTGCTACTATTGGTATTTTGGAAGCCATATATATATATAGAGAGAGAGAGAGAGAGAGAGAGATTAGTCTAAACTTAGGTGAGAGCAGTTAGAAAGAAAGCATCTCCCCAATCATTAGAAAATCTAGCTTTGACATGCTAAGATCTCATTTTAGGAATTTGAAATATTTATGCCTTAAATAATTGTATTGAACGTAAAATTCAAATCCTAACCCTTAATTACTCAATATTTGATAGCAGAAATCGAACTAATTAGACCTTAAGACAAGAGTAAAAAAAATAATTTTATCTAAATTCTCAAGCAAGTAACTCTCTCTTAATTAATCATGGAAATATAAATTTTTATCTTTCTTGATTTAGATAGTGGCACGTACACTTGGTTAAAAAAAAATCTTATGTATATATTTATGTTATGTGAATTTGTGACCCCTTAAATTTATTTGAATGCTATTCCTAAATTTATAAAAATTAGTGTTATATCATTCATTAATTAAAGGAAAAATTATACAAATATATATTTTTTTTTTCATTTTGAAGGTTTTTTTTTTTCATTTTTATTGTTTTTTGGTATATGTGTTGATATATGTTTGGTATATATTTAATATATGTTTGGTATATTTTAGTATATGTAATATTTAAAAAAAAAAAATATTTTTGTAACAATAAAAATAAAAATTTTTCTTATTTTTTTAGTATTTTTAAATCTACCAATATATATAAATAGAAATCCACTAATTAAAAATACTTAAATCTAAAAAAAAAAAACACTACTCAAACCCAAAAATAAATATAAATAAATAGTTTACAGTCATTAATAATTATATAATTATTAAAAAAAATCAAATAAAATTCAATCGACTTATCCATCAATTATCATTTTTTTTTTCTTAACTTTATTATCACCTCCTCTCTGTCCATCATTCTATCTTCTCTTTAAAATTTCATTTTACTTTTTTTTTTTTTTTTATTTCTCTCTTTTCCAATTACCATTAAATTCTTCTGAAATTTTAAGTGAATTAATGTTTTATTAAATCAACTCAAATCATTCTCTAATCTTAATCATCTTCAATTAGTAATATGTAAATAATAATTTTATAAATTATTTAGATTTTAATTATTAAATCTAAGTTTGATACATATTTTTTTATATATAATCTATCATATTTTTAATATTACTATTTTGATAATATTTTTTCTTAAATATTTAATATAAGAGGACTTATGGTTGGATTAAAAATTAAATTTTTTGTTTTTTATTTATTATTTTTTAAAATTCATATACTTAAATTAAAATTAAATAAAAAATTATTTTATTTATTTATTTATATATTTTATCAATTTAATTTTTTAATATATTTTTTTAATTTTTACAGTAAAAATAATTTAGGTGTGTATCTCTAACCCCAAGATTCTGATTTCGCCATTGATTTAGATAATAAGTACTTACACAGTCTAAACTCATCAATGATCATTCAGAAAAGAAAAAAGAAGGAAATATTAGGAAACAATTAATTAAAGGGAAAAATTAAATTGTTATCAAAGGAATAACTTATTCAAGTAATAAAACCAAGATTTCACGTTTTTTGATTGATTGATCCTTTTAATTACTTTTCCTTATAAAAGCAATTTTCCCCCTAAGGCAACGTTTTGCTTTTAATTAGAGACGTATAAGAATGAAATTTTGCACTTATATTGAATAAAAACAAATTTGTTATTACGGATTATGTACTTAATTAAAAAAAAAAATATTATAGATTTTGCACTAATTATATTTGTTTTTGTTTTTTATTATGTAATGCAAATTGATTATGCCTTGTGTGTAAGATGGTACACATACACTTAGATTTTTTCTTTTGTTTAATTATATGTATTTCTATATTTGTTTTACAATCCAAAAGATTAAATTATATTTTAAAATTTGTAAATATACCTTTTAATATATGTATTAAGGTGAAGGGACTTGGATTCAACCCAGAAGGTCGGGTTTAGTGTGGCTAATTAGTGGCCTGCTCTTTCCAAGATGGGAGTTGGCTCATGTGACTTGAGGGAAGGCTCGAGCCACATGAGTCTTAGAGTGGATGGTACGGCGTGAGGCTGAAGAAAATGATATTATTTGTTTTATTGAGCCTTTAGAAAAGATTTCCATTTGATGTGGAGAGTGCTTCCTTAGAATTCTTAGACCGCTTAGATAAGAAGAAACAGAAGCATAAGCCCAAGTAGTTTATTGGTCAGTTGGGTCGGGGCCCGTTTGGCTTTCTGAGAGCAGCTTATTTTGGCCTTTATTGACCATAATCCAATGGGAAACGGCCGACAACCTTTTTAGGTTAAATTCCAATATTTAGGCCTCTGTTTTGGAAGTTTTATATTTTTATCTATTTTGGCAGTTTTATGTTTTTATCTATTTTGGCAGTTTTATGTTTTATCTATTTTGGCAGTTTTTGTTCCCTTATTTAATTTAGGTAGGAAAATCTGTTGGTATAATTTTTCTTTTTAAGGTAGTTATTATGTAATATTTTTATTTTCATTAGGATGTAGATTTGGTGATTTATTTCCTTTTCGGAATATATTACCAAAGTAGCCTCTTAGAGTTTTCTTAAGCTTATTATCTATAAATAGCTTATAAAACTTTAGGGTTGGACAGCTTTTTGATTAATAAAACATTCAGTTCTCTATTTTAAGTTTCACACTTTTGTTTGAATGCTTACACGCTGCATCAATTGTACTTTTTTTTGTCAATTATATCATAATTAACAAATCTAATGTCAATTACAGGGTAATTAGCCCGAAAAATCATTAACATTTAGTGATTTTTTCAATATGGTCATAAATTAAATTTTTTTTTCAGATGAATCATTAAAATTTAAAAAAAATTTCATTTTGTGGTCACTTGCCGGATTTCTGATCAGAAAAATGACTTGGCAAGCCACGTAATCAATTCTTGCTGACTTGCTGACTGAAAATGCCACATTCATTGGTAATTAGCCTGAAAAATCACTAAACTTTAGTGATTTTTTCGATATGGTCACAAATCAAAATTTAATTGCAGAAATATCACTATATTTTAAAAAAAATTTCATTTGTGGTTATTTGTCGGATTTTTGGTTGGAAAAATGACATGGCAAGCCACATAAGCAAAAATCTTCTTTCCTCAAAAAAAAAAAAAGTATCTTTTAGATAATTTTAAATTTTGAGAATTATTGAAACATTATATAAAAGCTTGACTTCGATAATTTACAATCCTATTAATGATTTCTATATGTTAGAAAAATCAAAATCATGAGTAACAGATTAATGATTTCTAGGAAAAGATGGTTGGACTACTACCACTTCAGTTGCTGGATTTTTCTTCCTTGGTGAAGGCAAATTCATGGCTGGAAATTTTTTAAAAAAGATTAGATTTTTATTTGAAAATTTTACTTAAAATTATATGGGTAACAGATTTGTGACATAAAATGATTGACTTTGGATTTAAGGGGGTAATAATTGGAAGTTGAGGGAAAGTAATAGAGACAGGGTTTTGGGGGTTACAGAGAGAGTTGTCAACACAAGAGAAAAGTGGAATAGTTGA